>BROG01000280.1:257500-427500 GCA_030159075.1 Atrina japonica
GAGCTAAAGGGGTAATCCCCACTGGCTCAAGCTAGTTGTAGGAACGCCATATAACTAACACTGCGGTGCTCTACCAATCGACCTAAATGGGATAACCCCACTAGCTCAAACTACAATTGTAGTAGGAACACTACATGTATATATACATGTAAGTAACTAACATTGCCACTTACTCAAATGTTTGATGTGCCAATTAATTGTGATGTCATAATATGATTATAAAAGTCTGCCAAAAGGTGACATCGGCATGTCAGGCCTTTTGCGAAAAGTCAACTCCCTGTCCAAGTCATACCAAAGAGCCTTTAAAACGGATAAGAACCATTCCAAATGCCACAAATTCTTCATAAGAAATCAATACCTTGGGTCAATCATGTCAGACTTGTAAAATTTTATAACTAATATCTAATGTCATGAGAGGTTCAGCCTGCAGGGGAAGCTCTGGTATTGTTTGTTGGCTTCTTGGCTAGACAAAAGTTTCTAATTTTCTAATCTATGATAATTGAGTGGCTAAAGTTTGAACACAAATCATACAAGTAACAGCTATAAAGAGGAAATCACCATGTGCTACATGGAAACAAGGAACGTAGATGTTGACAAATTGCTGAAGTCACTGGTTCTAAGCTATATAAATATATTTTATACAATATCAGACCCCACAGAGATCTAACCAGTAATTTACATATTAACATGGTTATCAATTGACTTCATTGACCTACAATGCAAGACTCGAATTTGTAAATCACGACTGGTTTCCATGGGAAATGATATAAAAAAAATCGACTCACAACGCACTAAATAAATTATCTCGTCACATGTTATTCAAAACATAGACCTCAGTCGACAATGCCCACATAATATTACAACGTTGAGTGAATATACCGAGATATCATGAAAACAAGATCATCATATGTAATCAGCATTTAGGCCTAACCTGTTTAGGACTTAATCTGGCACTGCAGTAATTCAGAAATCTATGTCGAAGACGATCTTTTTTTCTGGTTTTCGTTTTCAGACAATAACTACTTTGTTTTGTCACATCTTACCTTTAAATCAGTGATGTACAAGTCCTTGTTCCGTTCAGTGCGGTACTTCTTCGGTCTGCTTCCTGTTGTTTTATCGCAAGCTAACCCTATTTATTAGAATACGTATTGCATGAATACCAATGCATAATACATAAATAGTCAACGGGTAACGACAGGGATGATCGGAATTGAAATATTCATTCGAGTATGAATAACAGATTGGGCTGAAACATTTGCTTAAACTAATTTATTATGTGAAATATTATTGATGATATTTTCAAAGATCAATCAAGATCGTAAAATCGATGTTTGGCAAAATAAGTCGAACTTGACAAATTTCTCCCATACGGATTTAGATATGATTAGAACTTTCGTTGAGAAAACTATCAAAGATTAGGCCTATTGGAAATAATGTAGAGCATTGATCATAGATACCTGGATATGAGAGGGATTTCACATGTCTGTAATTACACGAAAATAAAAACAAAATTAAGACTATCACGATAATAGTCATTTACACATGTGTCGTAACTAACTACTTTCGTTTTTTACTTTCACTTTCAGAAGAAGTCAGCCAGTATTTCCCGAGAATGAAAATAAGAATTGATCTTTCCTATACAAATATTTCTCATTTTAGTTCGAGCTAGCCTACCCGCTCGGGGACTGATTCATGGGACCCCCAGAATATAGCAATGGTACTGAGCAAATTATAAAATAATTGTTACAATTTATTTATATGATGAAACAACTAATAATGAAAATCAAAGAAAGTATGTATTAACCAAGTAAAACTAAAATATGGTAACTAAGTCTAATCTAAAATCATAAGCGTAGAAAGGGAGCCCTCTTTTTCCACATACAATTTTTACGAGTTGATTGAACATCAACGCAGTTATGTTATGCTAATTTGTTTATTCGGATCAAGTCAAAGCACATTTTTCAGTAAAGGGTTAATAACACGTTATATTGACGCAAAATTACAATGCATGTGCATTTCAGCAACATAAACTCAACTTCAAGATTGAAATTCCCAAATCACACTTTTATTCGTATAAAATACTTAAATACAAGCTATTAATAGTCAGTTCGGTGTCCTTTACGAATTTTTAGATATTACAAATTTGCTGTAGAATGTTACTTTTTTATTATTTTTTTACAATTATACTCTTGTGATATAATTGACATTAAAAGCGATAGACTGAACTGTTAACAATTCTTGCGCACGATTAATATGCAAATGAGTTTTGGTTGTTTTGGCAAGATTTGTCTGTGAAGTTGGACAAAGAATTTGCGTCATTCCTCATTCACGTTATCTTAACTGATGAGAAACTCGCGGCAGTCTTTGAAGTTGGGGAAATGTTTTTAATACATACATGTACACGTACTATTGATCTAGATATTTAAGGCTACTGATAGGAAGTATAGCGTAAGGGTATAATACTGCCCTGTCGCATAGAAATTTAATATCGATGAAACGATGTACATAAGCACAATATTTTACAATCATATCGTGATCTATGTAGTTTGTTGCATAATAAATAAGCCATCAGTACTCACGCTAGGCCAAATATCTGACCCGATTTTTTGTTACGTTTTTGGTAAAACCTAATTTTACCGAATTAAAATGTATTCCGTATACCGAGTGTATTATACCTCATTAAAACTTAAGATTGCCATCAACTCGTATCAGTACTTTCCTACTTTAATTTATATATATATTATCATCTCGCCTGGAATCCAGAAAAAGGGCTTCCAAGAGCTTTTGAATTAGGCCTACTAAAATTTTCGCGCCTCGATACACTCGGCAAAAACAATTATATACTCTTCCGTCCCTCTAACTCGAAATCCTGGAATCAACCAGGCTTTGTCAGTATGTCTTATGTGTTGTGTTTGCCCTACATATCGGTAAAAATATTTTTGTTTGCGTTTTCTCAGCATGTATTAATGTGAAAATTTATTTGCAAATGAAATTTGCATTGGAAGTTTACGATTTTCCCTTGTGCTATTATCAGCTAAGGATCTGAAAATTAAATCCATGGGCGTAGGAACCGGGGGCAGGAGGCCCGGTCACCCATTTTATTTTCACACACATTTTTTTTTATATTATCATCACGTTTGAAATCCAGAAATGAGCTTCCCAGAGCTTTTAAATTTGGGCCTACCGAAATTTCCGCACCCCCTAAAAAAAAAAACAGAAAACAAAAACAAAATTAAACATACACACACAAAAAAAAAGAAAAAAAAAAAAAAGAACTTTGGACCGCCCCCGATAAGTCAGTCAATTTAATGAAATATCAGGCCATAATAAATGTGATAATTAACTCTCTGGGCTTTTAAAATTGAACATTTCTGGGAAACAATGATTTTGTGTCTGGAAGCTAGAGAATACTGAAATATTTTTAACGATGAGAGGTCAAAATTAAATGTCTGGAGGATACTAGAACGAAATTCTTCTCCGATTTTAAGTAACTTTTTGCCGACCCAACCTTCTTTTGAGAAGGGTAATCAATCTGATTTACTTACTGATCAGGCCTATTACATGTTTGGACTCTACTTTCAGAAAATGCTTCTACAGGCTTCCAAATTAAAAAAAAAATTGTTTTTATTAGATGCGTAAAACACGACCTCTAATGCAATATTGCTTCACAATTAATCCAAAACTTTAAATTTTGCGTTGTGAGCAGGGATAGCGTGCCCCTAAAGTTGATAAAATAGGTGTAGGTGTAGTCTCTCTCTCTCTCTCTCTCTCTCTCTCTCTCTCTCTCTCTCTCTCTCTCTCTCTCTCTCTCTCTCTCTCTCTCTCTCTCTCTCTCTCTCTCTCTCTGTCAATTGAAATGCAATCGGATTGGCTAGTACCTGTGTACATTTAATGAATCCCTGTTTGCACAAGTATTGTGAAACAAATTTTTGTCACACTGCCCACGCCTTAAACAATGCGTCCTCTGATTGAAAATATTTAAAACAAATTATCAACAACTTTATATAAGATGAAACACTACAAAATGATACATAGTAAAAAAATACAAAGTAGAAGCTCCACTGCAAAGTAAACTTTATGGATTTTGTGAGCTAATAAATAAAGCTAAATACATTCCATACTCAGAGAGAGAACGAGGAGAGTTTCGCCTTCTAGGCTATAGACACTAAGCATCTGTAGGGTCATTGGGAAAAAGTGTGGGTTCATCCGACAGAATGTCCTCAGGACGTTCTTCAGTAATGTTTTTTCCGATTATCTAGGCTCCCCAGCTCACGTGACAAGTGTTTTCTTTAAACGCAGTCTATCAACAAGCACAGTTTGCGGACTGCCTCTTGGTCCACAGTTGAGTTTATACGTCAAGTCTGGGCATTTTCCAGCACAGTAAATAACACTTTCCAAAATTTTGTTAATTTTGGAGATTTCAAGGATGTGTCGCAGAAAGAACACATGGACCCCATCCTTTGTCTCAAACATGTGCCAGTTAAAGGTTCTTGTCGTGGATTGTTTTCTGTCGTAACATGGCTCCATGATAGCTTTCCCTGACGTTTCTATTCGCTCCTTCAGTATCCACACAGTATCAATTTATATACTGGTACACTTTTGACGGATGTTGGCATTTCGTACAGATCAAGCCATGTAGCGACTTTTCTACCAAACATCAGATAACCCGTAGTTTGATCATGCCATGAGTACATATGGCAGTAGTTCATCTCGGGCACTTTGATTTTCGTTCACCAACGTTCTCAACATGGTGAATAATTTTTATTGAACCTCCCCACCAAACCATAAGATTGAGGAAGGTATGGAGTTGTATGGGTCTTCTTTATGCCCAGCATGTTACACATCTCAGTGAAAACTTTTCCTCCAGATTGCTTTCCCTGATCTGAATGAATAACACCAGGCACGCCGAACCTAGCAACTATTTCTTTCGCTACAATATCTGCCACTCTTACAAAAGCTGCCACTCTGATGGCTTCCATATTTGGCATTAGGAATGCCTCTACCCACTTTGTAAAGTAGTCGGAAACAACAAGAATATATATGTATTTCCCTTCCCTGTAAGTGGGAGCTCACCAACAATGTCAAAAGCTATTCTTTCCGTTGGTGATTCTGATTACATTATTTCCATCGGAGCTCTTTTTCTATTTGTTGAGTACATAGACATTTAACATATTCCACAGGCAGTAATGTAATGCCTCACATCTCTCTGTAAACCAGGCCAATAGTACTTTTGACTAACTTTAGACAAAGTTTTGGATATTCCTAAATGCCCTCCTGTACTGTGGTCGTGTGATAATTTAAAAACTTTACGTCTCTCTTGGAGAGGGACGATATCTTGGAGCGTGCTGCCTTTGTTATCTATCCAGTTTCTGTACAGTAAATCATTAGCTATCCACAACATGTCTTTTTGAGACCACAATACCTTTGCCATTGGTCCACCTGAATTTATCTAATGTTGTGTTGGCTTGTGTTTCTCATTTTCTTACAGTTGATATTTCAAAGTCTGCTTTCAGGAGTTCAATAAACATCCCAGAGTCACCACTTTCGTTCTCGGGATTCCTTCTCTCATCGTTGATCAATGAAACTGTTGACTTTCCTTGTTCTTTCCCTTTCATCTCCAACTCTGGGTCGTATTTACATTGTTTGCAAGGAAGTTGGCTCAATGCATCTGCATTGCCGTGTTGAGCTCCAGATCTATGTTCAATTTTCATGTCATATATTGCGAGACTTCAATCCAGCGAGCTCTCTGTCCCTCTGGATTTCTAAAGTTTATCAACCAACGGAGTAATCCATGGTCTGTCCGTATTCTAAATAGTCTCCCATTTAGATAATGGAGGAAGTACTTCACAGAGTATACCACAGCTCTGAGCTCCTTTCTTGTTACACAGTTTTTTTGTTTGCTTTCGAAAGTGTGTAACTGGCATAGGTAATAACTCGCTTTTTTTCCACATGTACCTGAGACAAAACGGAGCCAATCCAACGGTCACTGGCGTCTGTGTGAAGAATGAAAATATCCTTGAAGTCTGGATATGCCAAAACTGGGGATTCCATCAACGTCTTCTTCAATAAATCAAAAGAGTTTTGAAATTCATCTGTCCATTGAAATTTATTGTTACTAGTATTTGCAAGTTTGTGTAAGGGCGTTGCTACCAAAGCAAAGTCCTTTATAAAACATCTGTAAAAGCTACAGAATCCGATAAAGGAACGAACATCGCGCACATTGGTTAGCTCTATCCAATCTTTTATAGTGGCTATCGTCTTCAGATCTGTAGCGATTCCTTGCCTTATGTGTCCTACATACTCCACTTGCTCAGCAAAAGTGTGCACTTATCTGCCTTTAATTTCAAGCCAGCTTCTGACAATCGGACAAATACCTTTTTTCAAATTCTGGACCATCATTTCAAATGTCTTCCCTAGGACATTGATATCGTCTAGGTAAACAAGACAAATTTCCCACTGTAATCCATTGAATACTGTCTCCACATGTCTCTCGAACGTAGCCGGGACATTGTAAGTCCAAACTGCATAATCTTAAATTGGTAGAGCCATAAGTCCAGAGTAGAAAACCAACAGGCTCCAGATAAGTGTTTCGTCTATCCTGGGTAAGAGGTAGGCGTCCTTAATCGTAGCATCGTTGAGTTTGTGGTAATCTACACAGAATCGAGTTGTTATATCTTTCTTTCTGACGAAAACAACAGCCAATGTCCATTCATTGACGTCTCCCTTGAGCATGCCATTCAAATGTCCTTCCACAACACTTTCTAGATGATAGGGATTCTTCTTAGTCGTTGCTTTATTGGAGCTCTTGATCCACTATTGATACGATGCTTCATAATACCAGTTTTCCCAAAATCCTTATCATCTTTGGAGAATACAAGAAGCATATTCCAGTAGAAGTTTCTTCACCTCTTATGACTGTTATCGACTTAAGCTTCTGTTTGAACGTTCTAGAAGAACGTTCTACATCTCCCAACAATATGGTCTCATCTGTTCTATCACTAGCACAGCTCGTATGGTCTTCGACTATTTCTACTGGAGCTTAAGCTTTGACAGTTTTTGCATAAACCACCATAACTTCTGGTGAGACATTCATAATTCTAGTCCCCTCTCCGAGTTTAGAAATCTTTCATACAGCTCAGTGAGTCCTTCGCTTGATATCGTCACTTACGTCGGTAAACATATGTTACCTTTGCAATTATCTCGGTCCTTGGCGGAATTCTGACAGTATCGGTAAGTGCAATTTAAAATAATCTACCGTGTCCTTTCATTGATAATGAAATTGTTTCATTATTGAGTTGCATGTTGTCGTTGCAAATATCTATTTTACATGCATTCTGTTTCATAAAATCCAATCGGATAACTCCATCAACAGTCACATCTGCAAGAAGTACTGGCTTTTCATACACCTTTCCTGATATTGAAATTGTCACTGCCGTACGGCCAAACGATTTCAGTGTATCGTTGTTTGCAGTGAGTACATCTCAATTAACCGCCTCAAGATATTTTCTGTTTGCGTCTGAACCACCGACACTCTTGAACACTACATGTGATATATGTATATATATAACAGATATCGTAACTCCTGTGTCCACCAGTAGTTTAACTTCAGTCTCGCCTATAGAAGCAGCCACAAACATTCCAGGATCAATTTTGTTGATATCAAATCCAACCTTGCTCTTGATTTGGTTTGTTTACTTATTGGCGGCTTCTCATCATTGTCGTTTGTACGATCATTCTTCTAAACCTTACTTTCTCGCTTGATATGTCCCATCAGTCCACATTTGAAACATTAAACATTTTCCCCAGCTCTCCTTTGCATTTCTAGGGCTTATTCCATTGGTAAAAAAGCGACTTACATTTCTTCTTTAGACCCACCATTTCCGTTTTGAGTGATTCTACTGTTTTTTCTCAACTCTTTGAGCATCTTATGTACTTTCTTGTCACCACTGAGCTTAGCAGTCGTATTCCCGCCGTGGCCGCTCGTTACAGATTTTAGAATACCTCTTGATTCTCCTATCTTCTTTTACATATGTTTCCAATTCAACATAATTACGAACAGCATCATTTAGGATCCGTGGTCTAGCATGTTTTATCCGTAATCGAAGACCTGACTCTAATACAGCATCAATGAAGTGATCCTTTGCCAGTGTCTCTTACATCAGCTGGTTCCGTTGGATATGCGAGATCAGTAAGTCTACGAATATGTTTATGGACTTGACTGTGGACTCACGGCACCTGATCCCACCTCTTAGTTTCCAGAGGTCCGTGTTTGTCCATTTTTACCGGATTTGTATCTATGTCCTGGACATTCTATTGATTTATACTTTGGTATCTGAATTTTTTTTACATTGAACCAGATCGGGTAGTGATTCAGATGCCTTTTGTTTCCTTTCTCTGAGTTGTATTCTATATAACTCCATATGATCAGGGGGTGCAAATCTATCGTTCAGTGCTCTCACTAGATCATTTTAATCCATCTATTGAGAGCTGCAGAGTACACCCTTAGCAAGCCCTCTCACTGACAAGTCCCACTGACCAAATTTGGTACACGCCCCAAAATGAAACGTGTAATCAAGTCATTATGAGCTGTAGTCATATGTAGCAGGCTTAATCTTTGGTGCATCCCTGCTTTGATGAAATACGGGTGAAGGATTTGTTGATTGTTCATGGGGATTTTTTGTCTTGTAACGTTAGCTCCATCTTGATCGCTTTTATCTTCATCTTTGTGCAAGTATTGACTGAGATCATAAGACCTGTCTACTTCATCTGTTCCGAAAAAGACAAATTTCCGTGTGGTTCCCGTAGGCGTTGACGTATTCGGCTCATCATTGGGAACAGTCGTGGGTGTCGGCTGAGCTTTACTGATCCCTGATTCCAATCTTTGTGAGGTAGTCATGGGAACTATTTTTCTCCAACTCTTAATTTGATCTAAGGCAGATACAGCTTGAACATCATAATTCCAGAGTTGAGCCTCCAGCTCTCTTGTTTGTTTGTTTGTTTATTGTTGTTTAACGTCCCACTCAAGAATATTTCACTCTTTAACGTGCTGACACCTACTGTGACACGGGACCTCCAGTTTTTACTGTCTCATCCGAAAGACAGGAAACCAACCTGTCGTCGGTGGGACTCGAACTCACGACCTCACGATCCAGAGTCGAGCGTGCTACCGACTGAGCCAGGCCGGCTCTCCAGCTCTCTTATCATGGCATTGGTATCTTCTAGATTCATACTGAATTCAGCTCAGTAATATGTGTAACATTGTGTAACGTGCAAACTCTTTTAACCACAATATATACAAAAGTATTCCTCAATTTAGATTGAGCTACCTGCTCGGAGACTGATTCATGGGACACCCAGAATATAGCTAGGGTACTGACCTATTTATAAAATGATTGCTACAATTTATTTATATGATGAAACAACTAATAATGAAAATCAAAGAAAGTCTGAATTAACCAAGTAAAACTAAAATATGGTAACTAATCTAAGTATCTATGAAAGCCTATAATCTACGTGACCTGTTGTACAAACTTCTAAATGATAAGTCTTGCTCCTACAAGTGCATTTACACATGAGCTACTCAGCCTAGCTCATATTACTAGCTCCTTCTGGCTCAGTTTCACACTGGCTCAGTTAAGCTCATAAACCAGGCTCATCGGGCTCGGCTCCTCAATAGCTTACTGAGACCCATTCTATGAGCTCAACCAAGCTCGGCTCTCAAGTGGCTCACTCTGGTACATGCACCTGGCTCACTAAATGACATACACAAGTTGTTCACTTAGGCTCGCACAAGTGGCTCAGTTAGGCTCAGTTGTAGCTCAATCAGGTTCAACTCACTTAAGTTCAGCTCTTAAGGGCTCACCAAACCGGCTAAAAAATAAACATCAAGTAAAAGATTACCAAATGTCTCCAATCTAGCTTTCTTAATCTATTTTATTAAATCATAATTAATTATTGAGTGCCAGTAAAGTAAGGGAAGACTTATTCAGTCTTGTCTTAACCATGTGTTTACTTAATGATACCTTCTCTCCAGAAGCAGTTTCACAGACTGGAAACTGAACATCAGTCAGAGGTGATTTAGCGTGTGGCGTGAATACTCAAGTCATTGCCACCCGCGGAGCCTAATCATGGTTTCTCTCCTGCTGATATACCAGGCAGAAGATTCTGATTGGTCAATTGAAATGTATTCTGATTGGCTAACTTCTGTGCCATTTGTTTTTCACAAGTATTGTGAAACAAATTTTTGTCATATAGGGTGGGCTGGACAGGACGTCTAACGTATGCGTAAGACCAGCGATATAATTATAAAGGTTCCATATGTCGCTGCTAAGGCTAAGACTTTTTTCAGGGACCGGGACCACGTGAAATCAATATGCCAGTTTCAGACAAATGACAAAAAAAGTTGGTTGAATAGCTGACATTTGTAATTTTTTTTATGGAATTATATTTTTATGACTTTAAAATTTCACATTTTGGGCAATACACTTGTTGATTTGTAAAATTTTTAAATAAGTTGATAAATTTCATTCATATTTCATTTGACAACTGTGTTAACATGCTTTGTGGTCAAAAGAGTACATGTATGCTGCACAATGGAAATTTTTAAACACAAACCAGAATCATATATGGACATACTGGTTTCACTGGCAGAGTGAACCAGAGAAAAACGAAGATCTGCAGTTATTTCCTGGCAACTTTCTCACATTAGACGGACAAAATATTTTGACCACAAAGCATGTTAACACAGAAAAACGACGATCTGCAGTTATTTCCTGGCAACTTTCTCACATTAGACGGAAAAAATCTTTAAATGTCCCCAACGGGGTTCGAGCCCACGTCTAGGAGATGAGATGTTGTGATCATCATTCGGAGATCTCAATCACTGAGCTATCACGTGATTCCATACCTTGAAATTTCACCTGGTATTTGTATGTCAAAAACAGTCTCATAATTCATATTCCATATGTCCGTAGAAAATTTGTCCGGAACCCGGGTATTTTTTGTACATGTATGGGTAAATTTTCTTTTTTTTTTATACGTGGGTCACTTTTCTACACAACATCGGCCCACTTTTTCTCCTGAAGTGAATTTTTCGAATTTGGAGACGCCAAAAAGATTTTGTTAACTAAGGTTTGCAATTAATGTTCATGTTGATGCCATTTGTATATTCAATTTGTCGTATTCTATTGGACTTTGAGTTTCGATTGTCCATTGGTACTTCTTCATTTTTACTTTATAGAATCAATTTTGGATTATTTCGTCCGCAAAACCGAATACATTTTTTATAATTGAAATTCAACGAAAAACTGTATCTTCACATCTAAATCTATTTCCCCCCTTATTTCTGTGGAAACGCTGGGTAAAATCGGAGAATTTTATATGTCTCAGCGTTTCCACAGAAATTGTTTTCCCTCAAGAAAATATTTCGAACACACCCAACGGTGGACATGCAGACTGAAAAGGGCGGACTGGCAGTTCATCGAATTGCATGCTGAGAATGGTGAGCTAGCTTCATATTGGTGACATACTGGTATAGAATTCATACGCCGATTTCCCGTAAGGTTTTAAGTTTTTGACTAGTTTGAACGAACAACTTCAAACAGATGAATTCCAAAGCGACAAAACTTACCGGAGGATCGCTGTCGGTGTTCTTATAAACAAGTCCTGGCACTGAAGGTATGTATTCTTCCTGAACTTTTTGACCCAGAAGGTTCGGTATTAATAGTAAAAAAAATCCAATAAACGATTTGAACAATGAAGGCATATATTATAGGACTAAAGTGGTACCAACGTCAACAGGATTTTTACTGTACATACTGATACATCTGTACTATGCATTGAAAGGGGGGGCATACGCCCTCCCCAAGAATCCACCACTGATCAGGTTTAGGTGAAGTACCAAAAGTTTTGACTCAGCTACAGAGTACGGATTGACACCAATATAGTGAGTGTTCTTATACCTATTACACCTGCCAGCATGTAAATATCAGGCCTTTTTCTGCCAGTTGTGAATTCTTTTGTGAATTTGTGTCAAATTGAGAAAAAAGGTTTCACACATATGAATTTAAAACTAACAGGATCTCTTTATAAATGTATTTCACGATGTTGTTACAGTAACATAAAAATGGTGCTGATGTTTTGTTTCACATATGAGTGCGGGAAAAACTACTCACTCTCCTGACATGATTAAGCTATGATCAGAAAATAAATGCTCCACATGTACTCCTGATATTTACCCTATAGGGATGTCTGTAATTAACAACACAAGTGCACATTTGATATTCAGTTTAATTTTGGTTGAATTGAAGTGCACTGCAAATGGACACCTAATTTACCAAATGGACTCCTAATTTTGTAGTTGTGGGAGTCCATGGACTCCTCATTTGAAAATCCCAGGGAAAACCCTGCATAGAATTATACACTACATGGTGGTTTTTTTATTCATTCAAATAGGAAAACATATATTTTAAGGCCTGGGCCTTTTGAATTTTGATTTTGAATTTATTGAAATTGGGAATCTACATTTGAAAATACAAGATTCTCCTCCAATACATTGTCATTTGACATCCGTTAGAAAATTTCAACTGCAAATCAAGAAAAAATGCATTTCTTTTAGCATTGGGAATGGGGCCTTATTTTGACCAATACAATGGATGGAATATCCCTAATTGGCCCCGTGGAAACTATAGAAAAAGGATTTTTTTTAACAAAATATTTACTGACATGTACACTCACACAAATAATCGACTAAATGTACCTAATATTTTAACAGATTTAATCCCCAAAATCTTTTTTACAGGATTTCTTTTGAAATACACCAAAAAGTCTACAATATATTAAATTAAACTGTGCTGCCATGGACAATCTTCTTATCAAGGGATATCAACCTTAAAGTCAAAGCACAGGTGGTCAGCATATTTCCTATCATAAACTATTTATCAAGTTATCTGCATGAATATTCATAAGATATGGGTGCAGCTGTCAAATCATGTAGAGGTAGAGGGGTTCAGCAATTGTGACTTATATTGCGAACATCTGTGCGCACACACATACACACACATATATACACACCCACACACATATCCACACACATACACACACATACACACATGCACACACACACATACACACATGCACACACACAAACATAACACACACATACATGTACACACATACACACATACATACATGCACACACACATTCACACACATACACACATACACACACAAACAACACACACATACACACACACATACACACACATGCACACATACACATATGCACACACATACACACATGCACACACATACACACACATACATACATTGTACACACATGCACGTCGTTTAAGTTTGGAGCGTGTCAACAACATAGTGATACATACAATGACAGAAAAGACAAATGAAATTGTTGAAAACAAAAATTATTTAGATATAAATTATACTTGTTTAATGTGATATAAGCTGTCACAATGATGCTATTTGTCCCATGACAAAAAGACAAGAATATGATATAATGTATGTTCAAATATATTATCAAACACCTGAAACGTTGTAAAAGATCTTCTTTTCAAAGTTATTTGTTTTATTAGAATTTAAGTTTAAGCAAATCAGATGAATATATGAATAAAAATATCAGGTCACTAAAAGAAATTTTTCCAGTCTTTAAAGGTCACAGGAAAAGAATTTTATAAAATTTTTGTAAAAAAAAAATATGAAGAAAATACATATTTAAAAAGATCTGTGCACTATTGAAAAATATATCTCATCATAAAACGTTGTTTTTCGCCTTTTATATCACATTTTCTACAAACCTCGAGAAACGCCATGCGGGTTATCCCGCCTGTCTGTGATGTCACACGTGTACAATTTCTCACAAGAATTAACTTGAATAATTCAAGCCCACTCTGTTTCCGATTCTCTCCATACTATGTTAATGCGGTGATCGGTGATCGTTACAAGTGAACAAAATATAATGACTGAATTATTCGGGTTACACAAGAATTGAATGGATAACGATAGATGTAAAGATACAGCCGACTTTTGTCAGTGTATTTACTAGTACGGTAATCTATCTCAACAGACAAGGTGTGAAATTAGCTGAAGCGTGAAGACTGAGTTGTCTTGTTGATTTCCTAATAAGTCAGTGAATGTTTACAGGAAAAGTTTTAATAAATTAGGAAATAGTTACTTTTTTATTTGAGTGTTTTAGCACTACATAAAATTACCTGTAGATTTACTAACGCTATATATTTAACATGTGATCGCATATAGTTGTTAAAAGAAAATCGACTAATATATAGGTAGCTTAATGGTTTTACATTGGAAAAGTATTTGCTCTCTATTATTTATTATTTTTGTTCTGTGGATAGATGTAATGTGAAGGTGTTTTTGACATCGAATATTTAAAGTCCAAATGCTTAAAAAGATGTTGATATAATAATCATAACTCTAGAATATGAAATTATAAAAACTGATAAAAGCTGAAGATTAAATGTTTTATATTAAAAATAATTTTTAATAAATGTATTAGAAAAAACTTCTTAAAATGAAAAGTTTGATTGAATTTTCTAATATTAATGAGATTTTTTAAACATTACAAAATATTCTTTTATATTAAAAATTAACTGATTTTTTAATATTAAGAAATTGACTAATTTTCATAATAGAAAATATTTTTTTAATTTTAGAAAATAATTTCCTATTAAGTTTTAGAAAATATTTTTTGGATATTAAGAAATCAACTGATTTTTTTATATTTGAATTTTTTTTTTAAATTTTTAATTAGATTTTTTTTAATTTTAAAAATATTTTTTAATATAAGATGAAAATTAATATGGAGATTTGTTATGTTATAAAATGAATTTTAAAGTTAAGATGCTCATATGTCCATTTTGTTTATTGCAGCAGTCTTTTTCTTCACTCGGATCATTTTTTTTTTTTACATAATAATATCGGAAAATAATTTACAGAAAATACATCAGACTCACACACCCACGCTCTCTCAAATTGACATTCATTAAAAATAATTATCAAAGTACACCTCTACCTATTGTATAAGTACTTGTTTTTACAAGTGACCTTTTAAGTATGAATCCATATGATGATTGACAAGTAACTCATCCCCAGTATCGTCTAGACCGGAAATGTATGCTCCTAATTTATTTACATTGTTTTAGGTCAAAATTATATAAATCCCTCTATATAATCAGAGATATATAAAGCTAACAGCTTCGTACATCACTGATATAATTATGGTCAAATCATCAAGAAATAACACACACACATATATATATATATATATATATATATATATATATATATAATATATATATATATATATATATATATTATATATATATATATATATATATATATATATATACATGTATATATATATACATGTACATGTATATATATTTACATGTTCTCCTATTCACTCTATGTTAAGAGGTATTTCCATCATACTTGCATATCGGATATTGATTCCCCTAGTGATCCGCATATGTATGCATACATGAAATTGTACTACTTGTGAGACTTGTGTTGAAATCTTTAATAATTAAGAGCGATTTATGAAATATGTTTAAATGAAGTTCTAAAATGTATTTTTAATTCATGAAGTAGAAAATTAAAAAATAATGTGAACTGTTTTATTATCCGTCATGGAGATACCGTAAGCCGTTGCTATTCACCTTAGCAACATGGACTAAATGTCCCTGCAATGGAAAAATATGTTGAATGCATGTAGACATAAGGTTTGAATTGCATTTTTATTGCGTTTATGGTTTGTTATCGGAAATTGGTATATGGGCATTTTCGACATGAAGCGCTACCAATAGCCCCATTACCAGTTTTCAATATAAAACCATAAATGCAATAAAAATGCAACTCAAACCTTTTATATATATATATATATATATATATATATATATATATATATATATATATATATATATATATATATATATATATATATAGGCCTATATATATATTATAAAAAACAAAATTCCAAAAAAAAATTATGTTACACCAATGATTTTATACAAAGCCTATCTCTGCCTACACAAAATCATCAGTAACTATTTTGCATACTACTTACATTTACACAATTTTATTATATTTTATGATAATCTCATAAAATCACAAATCATAAAAAAGTGAGCCATCAAAGTTAAATGTCGGGTTGGTAAACTCGTATCATAATACACATATAGGCTACATACTGCTATTATAGTCGTTAACTGTGATTTGAATGTGCAAAGTGGCGACTGGATTAATGGAAACTATTCACGTGTTACATCATATAAGGGGCAATTAAGCATGCAAGCAAGACGCTGATAAGTAAACTTTGATGGCAGAAAAAAACAGGTATCCTGTCATGATGGCAAAATAAACAGGTATCCAGTCATGATGGCAAAATAAACAGGTATCCTGTCATGATGACAGAATAAACAGGTATCCTGTCATGATGGTAGAATAAACAGGTGTCCTGTCATGATGGCAGAAGAAACAGGTATCCTGTCATGATGGCAGAATAAACAGGCATCCTGTCATGATGGCAGAATAAACAGGTATCCTGTCATGATGGCAGAATAAACAGGTATCCTGTCATTTTTCACCTGAGATAATTTGACTGGCAGTTGGTCACCTTGGATTTTGACAATAGGGAACTATTCGAGTTACTGTTATGATCCTACATTTATTCGCGCTTTTTTGATTTTGTTCCTCATATGTTCTTCCGGTTTTCATATTTACCTTCGCAACCTATGTAAAGTAAATGGAAATATTCTTATTTTTAGTGCATTAACTTTATTTTGTGTAAAGAAACCCAAGAAACTCTTAAAACATACCACAGTGGGTTATTTAGTAGAAGGCCAAATTACTGAAATGTAGTAGGCATCGAAAAATGTGCGGACAGACCGGAAATCGAACCGAGGACCTTCCGAACACTAGAAGGGCACTTTTACCAATTGCGCTATCGGGGCTCTCTATACATTAAAAAACCAGAAATAACATTGAGGAACATTTTTATAGAATCACATAACTGGCAATTATAAAAGCAGGATTATAACAGTAATCCTGGTTAACTCGAAAGTTCCCTATTAAAGTTTGTTATGTTTTTTTTGAAAACCATTCACATGTCTACCCCTAAGCCATATATATTGTTGTTTGTTATGGGTAGACACATTCATTGGTGTATGATAGGGTCACTGGGGGGTCTTGCTCCACCCCCTGGAATTTATTATATTTTTGCTTATAACTTAAAAACCGTTCACAGCCCCACCCTTAAACCAAATATATTATTGATCATTGTTAAGAAACATTCAGTAGTGTATGGGGGGTCCTTGGAGCCTGCCCAACCCCCAAAATATACATTTTTACTTATAACTTAAAAACTGTTCACAGCCCCACCCTTAAACCAAATATATTATTGATCATTATTAAGAAACATTCAATAGTATATAGGGGTCCTTGGAGCCTACCCAACCCCCAAAATATATATTTTTACTTATAACTTAAGACCGTTCACAGCCCCACCCTTAAACCAAATATATTATTGATCATTATTAAGAAACATTCAGTAGTATATGGGGGCCCTTGGAGCCTGCCCAACCCCCAAAATATACATTTTTACTTATAACTTAAAAACTGTTCACAGCCCCACCCTTAAACCAAATATATTATTGATCATTATTAAGAAACATTCAATAGTATATAGGGGTCCTTGGAGCCTACCCAACCCCCAAAATATATATTTTTACTTATAACTTAAGACCGTTCACAGCCCCACCCTTAAACCAAATATATTATTGATCATTATTAAGAAACATTCAGTAGTATATGGGGGCCCTTGGAGCCTGCCCAACCCCCAAAATATACATTTTTACTTATAACTTAAGACCGTTCACAGCCCCACCCTTAAACCATATATTACTGATTGTTTTGGAAAACCTCATTCAGTAGTGTATGTGGGGGTCCTTTCCCAGCCCCTGAAATATATACTTACTATACTTTGCTACATTTGATATCAAAGCAGGGACCAGCGAGACATATAATTATGTGTAATTCTTGTTTTACTCAGTGCAGTTCATGACCAGTATTTTCACTTTGAGAGGTTGACAAGTATGGTTAAGCTATCTTGGATTATAGAACTTTATGTTTGGTATTGTTATAATCTTGTGAGAAAGCACTTATACATCAAATGTCTAGGTTTTAGTTCAAATTCATTGATGAGCCACAAAATAAGAGAAAAGAACAGTCTGACATAGATCAAATGAAGAACATTCAATGGTGGGAGCAAAGTTCCTTCTGGGATCTCTTGATTATGCAACTGACCGTGTGGGCCACTTGGGACAAAACATTTAATTCAAACCGTGCATGGTTTGATGCTTTACCTCATGACATCAAAGGAACAGTTACTTTTTTGCACATCTCTACCTATAAATGTTGAAAAATGCAAAAAAGTGTCCTGTCAGATGATAGTAAAAGTCACATTTTTAATCTAATTTAAAGATGTCCAAAATCCATCCACCCTTCCATCCCCCCAAATCTATATCATGTATGTATAGATGCTTTAACGATCATTACCAGTTGATGTTCCATCAACTGAATAATGTTATGGTAATTTGTGTATTGGGAACAAGTCAAAGCACATTTTGCAGTATGAAGTTAATAACACATTATGTTGACGGGAAATTACACTTTTATGTGCATTTCAGCAACATAAACTCACCTTCAAGATTGAAATTTCCAAATCACACTTTTATTTGTATATTTTTGCTTTTTAAGTTGACGAAAATAAAGTAACAATTCGCTGAAAAATATAGGTCTACAAGACTTTTTGAAATATATGCTATTAAAGGTCAGTTTGGCATCCGTTATGAATTTTAAGATATTATAAATTTGCTTTAGAATGTTACTTTTCATTTATTTTTTAACATTATACTCTTGTGACAGAATTGACGTTAAAAGCGATTGACCGGACCATTTACAAGTTAAAAGCAATTGACCGGACGGACCGTTTACAATTCTTGCGCATGATTAATATGCAGATGAGTTTTTGTTGAGTTTCCCTTACTGTGTATTGGCTAGATCTGGCTGTGAAGTTGTACATAGAAGTTGCCTTGTTCCTCATTCATGTGAACTTAACTGATAAGAAACTGGCGTCAGTCTTTGAAGTTTGGAAAATGTTTTGCATGCACATGTATTGACCTAGAGATTTAAGACTACTGATGGGAAGTATAGTGTAAGGGTACAATACTGTCCTGTGGCATAGAAATTTAATATCGATGAAATGATGTTTATGATTGGTTGTATAATTATATCGCTGATCTATGTAGTTTGTTGCATAATAAATAAGCCATCAGCACTCACATTAGACCGAATGTCTGTCCCAATTTAAAGTTACTTTTTTTGTAAAACCTAATTTTACCCCCCCAAAAAAAGTAATTTAAAACCCATAGGCTACTCACATGTGATATAAATGGTAAATATTGTGGAAAAAATTGTGATGTTTTCATTGTCATTATTGTTCTTATTTGAAATAAAAGTTGGTGATTCACGCAGGTTTTTGCTAATTTGGAAACTTTGGAAATAATATGTATTTTTCAGTAAAAAGGCTGATGTCATATTGTGACAATTAATTCAAATTTTACAACATGACAGTGGTACTCTTTATTAACATGTGTACACAATGTATATTTTTTCAGTATGCCGAGTGTATTATACCTCATTAAAACTTAACGATTACCATCAACTCATATCAGTATTTCAGTACTTTGATTTTTTAATTTTGTGTAATAGCTCTCCTAATAGCCTGCACTATTGGTTAAGGGAGATAACTCTATTTATACATATGGAAAAATGGTTATTGAACTAAGGGGAGTAACTCTTGCATTCTTATAGTTGTAGAACTTGTCTAAGTTGCAAGTATTTCACACACACACACTCTTACATAGATATATACCTTACTATTCAGGTTTAATTTTGGGGATGACATCATGCCTTTGGTGCTACATTTTGGGGTGTGAAAGAAAGTTTGATGCTACATATTGTGGAGAATTAATATACCGGGTAGTAACTGGTCAGAAAGATGCATAATACTGCAAATATGGATATTTCCATGTGTTGTTATTTATGTGATTTTATTATGCAAACAATATGCATGTTTATATTTTTACTTGATGTCACACCTTATTGTGTCCAGTCCTGTATTAAGTGGTAATTCTTAGCACAACTGTGGGACTGGTAAAGGGGGGAAATTTACACGAAAAACTCATCATTGCATATTTAGTGTAAATTACGCCTAGAGTAAGTTTCCATGGTTACAGTACATGATGTCCTTAATTTCATAAATAAGTATGTCGTGGAGTTATTGTTTTATATATTATATGTATACGGGACCTTGGTGTCTAATAGTTACAGCATCACGCTTTAAACCATGAAGTTGGTGTAGGTTTGAGCCCCGGTGGAACCTAAGCTGATTTTTGTGAGAAAGTTTTCCGGGTTACTTGCAGAAGGCAGGTGTTATCACCTCCATCATTGAGAATTGGCTGCCATCATTTAACTGGAAAATTGTTGAGTATGGAATAAAACACTATTAGAAAAATTCAAAATTATACTTTATATATTTTTTTTAATAGCCACTTGACCAATTATCTTCATTTCCTGCTAAATCTAAACTTATGATTATTCAAGCCAAAATCTGATCAGATTTCAGGATAATCTGATGTTGAATTTATTGTAATTTTCAGACTAGAGTAGTTCTCAAATTTTGATCAAGTGGACCCTGATTTGATATATTACATTTCTTAAAAAAAATCTAAAAATAGTGAATTCAATAACCCCCATGGACAAAGATTTCATAGCTAGGCAACTCAGGTGATCAGGAAAGACAATTTTGTTATTAACATTTTTTGTGGTATTTGGTCAGGATTATAACATCAACTGCTACAACTCTACCTGTACCCAGGAAGAGACCATCGGCCTTTAGCATGTAAACTGGCAAACTTTCCCACAAAAATCAGCTTAGGTTCAGAAGTGAGAGACTTTATGGTTTAAAGCACGATTCTCTAACCACTCAACCACGGAGTTCCCTTGTTGTAAAGAAATACCCCATCATTGATACATATAAGTACAGTGAAACTTGTATATAACACCCTCCTTAGAGACACAAAACCGGTCTTTATAGGGAGGTGGTCTTTATATAGAGGTTGATTCGTTCACAAATGGTACAATTTGGGACAAAAAAATGATCTTTGTGACCAGGTGGTCTTTATACACAGGTGGTCGCTAAAGCAGATTTTACTGTACTTCAACAGGATTGCTGCTTCGTTTTCAGGGAAACTGCAACATTTAAACCCAAAATAAAACTTACTCTAACGATAAAACTAACTGACCCTTTTGTGAAAGGTCCATGCAACTCTTGACACCTTAGGCATGCAACTCATGACACCTTAGGCATGTTAGAGTAGACTTTTCCATTATGACATCACACTTAAATGGCTCTTCAAATATTTATGAGATTATGATGTCACATTTTAGAGACATCAAAATGTACATTGAGAGCCATGTGTCATACAGGTTGTAATAAGTCAATTGAGACTTCAGGCCTGTCCTTCGGATGAGACAGTAAATACCAAGGTCCCGTGTCACAGTAGGTGTCGGCACCTTAATCACCCTCACTGCCTAATGGCCATAAGTGCCAAGCATAAGCCAATTTAGAAGCCCTTCACCAGCATTTGGTGACGTCTCTATATGAGTAAAAGATTCTTGAGTGGGACATTAAACAACAATACAACAACAAGACTTCAGGCATTTGTACTGTTTATATCATCAGCTCCAAGTAGAGTACCACAAATTTTTACCTGTGTTATGGCCCTGTATCAATATAATAAGGATTTATGCTGCCAAGAAACAGTCATTGCCTTCTTATTAAGAAGTTGTCGTTATGACCAGCACGTGTAATTGAACCCAAGGCCATCCACTTGCAGGTAAATGCTTTACAACTAGAAATGCTTTACAACTAGATCACCGAGACCAGACAGATGATTACACAAGTGTACTTGTGATGAAGTTTAAATCAATATCAAAACTTTGGCAATGTTTATATGTCTGGGGTGGTAGGTTATCGAGACTGAAAGCTTACCCTAATTCTGACATGCCACAACAATGATTTGACTGTGTAAATTACAATTTCATTGCCTTTTTGTAAACTCAACATGAAAAGAAAATGTTACGGATGCCTTGAACTCGGAAGGATAGAATATTTGTATACCCGACTCGGTCACTATTAAACTTTTTATGCTCTTTTTTTATTAGTTTTGTCCTATTTTGCTTTCTTACCAAATCAAAAGGTGAAGTGAAGCTGGTAGAAATAACATAGAGGTGTTGTTGTTATTTTGGATGAGTGCATTTTTACAAGTCAAGATGGGTAATTAGGAGAGTAACAACATGATACACAGTAAGACTAACTACCACTCTCCGTAGATGTCTCTGTGTGGTCACTGTAGCTTAAACGATTGGCTGTTTACTGGACCTTTGTTAGAGGATCTATAACAATTTGGTGTTTCCTATGGTTTATTGCTTTTTTACATCTTGTAAAATCTGACACAGTGTACTAGGCTTGAGGTCTTTTTAAACACAAATATAAAGATGACACCAAACTGTCATTTGAGGTTTGAGACAAGTCTAATTATTTTTCTGTATGTGACATTATACATGTGGAACTTGATGGGAAGTGTACAGAGTAATTCTGGATATTAATCACCCTCTTATGTACAGTATATCAAACTAGTTAAGGGGATGACCTCTATAGGTGACAAGGTTGGACAACCAGGTTGTGTTGATGATCTCAAGATAACAATGTTGGACAACCAGGTTGTGTTGATGATCTCAAGATAACAAGGGTGGACAACTGGTTTGTGTTGATGATCTCAAAATGACAAGGATGGACAACTTAGTGTGTGTTGATAACCCTAAG
This sequence comes from Atrina japonica, assembly GCA_030159075.1. Taxonomy (NCBI): domain Eukaryota; kingdom Metazoa; phylum Mollusca; class Bivalvia; order Pterioida; family Pinnidae; genus Atrina; species Atrina japonica. The sequence continues at coordinate 280,485 of BROG01000280.1, forward strand.
ATGAAGAGGGTGGGCAACGGGGTAATGTTGATGACCTCAAGATGACGACGGTGGGCATCCATGTTGTGTTGATGACTTTGTTGTGGATATTAATCACCCTATTATGTATGTCAAACTAGTTAAGGGATCATCTCTGTAGGTGACAAGGATGGACAACCGTGTTGTGTTGATGATTTGGTTGTAGATATTAATCACCCTCTTATGTATGTCAAACTAGTTCAAGGGATGATCACAAGATGATAAGAGTGGACAACCAGGCTATATTGATGGCTTGAGGTGACAAGGGTGGACTTGTGTTAGTAACTGGATTGTGTTAATGACTGGGATGTGTTGATGACTGGATTGTGTTAATGACTGGGATGTGTTGATGACTGGATTGTGTTGATAACTGGATTGTGTTAATGACTGGATTGTGTTGATGACTGGATTGTGTTAATGACTGGGTTGTGCTGGCAACTGGGTTGTGTTGATAACTGGATTGTGTTGAGAACTGGATTGTGTTGGCAACTGGATTGTGTTGATGACTGGGTTGTGTTGATGACCAGGTTGTGTTGATGACTGGGTTATGTTAATGACTGGGTTATGTTGGTGACTGGGTTGTAGCAGAAATGGGGTGTGTTGATGACTGGGATGAGTTGATGACTGGGTTGTGTTAATGACTGGGTTATGTTGGTGACTGGGTTGTAGCAGAAATGGGGTGTGTTGATGACTGGGATGAGTTGATGACTGGGTTGTTTTGATGACTTGGTGGTGTTGGTGACTGTGTAGTATAGGTGACTGGGCTGCATTGTGACCAAAACCAGAAGTTACTAACAAACCAAAAGTCAACAATAAAACCAGATGTCACTGACAAAACAATATCATGAACAAACCATAAGTCACTAACAAGCTAGGAGTAACTAACAAAAATAAGTCACTAACAAACCAGAAGTCATTAACAAGCCAGATGTCACAGACAAACTGGAATGCAGTTATAAATCAGACATCACTAGGAAACTAGATGTTATAACCAAACAAGAAGTTATTAACAAAACCAGAAATCACTAACAAACCAGAAGTCACAAACAAACCAGATGTCACTGACAGCTGACTAGATGTCACTAACAAACCAGAAGTCACTAACAAACTAGAAGTCATTAGCAAACCAGACATTACTAACAAACCGAAATCACTAAAAGACCAGAAATCACTAACAAATTACAAATCACTAACAACCTAGAAATTAAGAAACCAGAAATCATTAACAAACTACAAATCAGTAACAAACTAGAAGTCACTAACAAACCTGAAGTTACTATCAAACTAGTAGTTACTAACAAAACCAGAAGTCACTAACAAACCATAAGTCACCAACAAAGTAGAAGTCACTAACAAACCAGATGTTACTAACAAACCAGATGTTACTAACAAACCAGAAGTCACTACCAAACAAGAAGTGCCTAACAAACTACAAATCATTAACAAATCAGAAGTAACTAACAAACCCAAAGTCATAAACAAACCAGAAGTCACTAACAAACCAGAAATCACTACCAAACCAGAAGTTACAAACAAAACAAGAAGTCACTAACAAATTGAATAAGTCACTAACAAACATTATTTCACTATCAAATTAATCAGGAAGTCAATAACAACCCAGAAGTCATTAACAGACTGAAGTCACTAATGAATGGGAGTCAAAACAAAGTACATGTAGAATTCACTAATAATTCAGTGTCACTAACAAACAGGAATTGTTAACAAAATAAAGTCATTAACAATCTAGAATTTGTTAACAAACAAAGAGTCACAGAAAAACTGAAGTCAGTAACAAACCAGTCTCTAACAAACCTCAAGTTGCATACAAACCTGTTGTGGCTAACAAATGTCACTAGAAAACCTGAAGTTTCTAACATTCAATAAGCATATGTGTGTTTGTGTGGACGTATTTGTATGTGTTTGTGTGGATGTATCTATGTGTGTTTGTATGGAAGTATATGTGTGTTTGTATGGACTTACCTGTATGTGTATGTTTATGTGTGTTTGAATGGACTAACCTGTATGTGTGTTAATGTGTGTTTGTATGGACTTACCTATATGTGTGTTTGTATGGACTTACCTGTATGTGTGTGTTAATGTGTGTTTGTATGGGCTTATCTGTATGTGTTAATGTGTGTTTGTATGGACAGACCTGTGTGTGTTAATGTGTGTTTGTATGGACTTATCTGTGTGTGTTAATGTGTGTTTGTATGGACTTATCTGTGTGTTTTAATGTGTGTTTATATGAACTTACCTGTATGTGTGTGCTAATGTGTGTTTGTATGGACTTATCTGTGTGTGTGTGTGTGTTATTGTGTGTTTGTGTGGACTTACCTTTATGTGTTAATGTGTGTTTGTATGAATTTACCTGTATGTGTGTGTTAATGTGTGTTTGTGTGGACTTACCTGTATGTGTGTATTAATGTGTGTTTGTATGGACAGACCTGTGTGTTAATGTGTTTCTATGGACTTACCAGTATGTCTGTGTATTAATGTGTGTTTGTGTGGACTTACTTGTATGTGTGTTAATGTGTGTTTGTATGGACTTACCAGTATGTGTTTTAATATGTGTTTTTATGGACTTACTTATATGTGTGTGTGGTAAAGTGTGTTTTTGTGGATTTACCTGTATGTGTGTATTAATATGTGTTTTTGTGGACTTACCTATATGACTGTGTGTTAATGTGTGGACTTATCTGCATGTGTGTGTTTGTGTTATACACTATACTAATGCAGTCATAAGTATAGATGACCTTAAAAGAGAAAAGGTGAAGAAAGACATTGATTCTTGTCAATTTAAATAATTTTTAAAATGTTATACATGGTTTAAACTCCAATGTCATGCCACACTGAGAGAATCTGGCTCATATTACCTACAAGAATATGATAAGAATATTTTGAGGTATTTTGTATTTCTTTTAGTCTTCAATGAGTTTGAATAAACTTGGATTTGTCTGTACAAAATTGTATATTGTATTTTCAAACACTGATCATTTCTAGTCCTTGAACTTGAGTTTTCATGCCTGTAATTATATTCTGTAAAGTAAGTATTTACATGTTGTATAGGTCTACAAGTAAAACATAATTATCTTGTTTTTTTTTTTCTTCTTATCAGCATTACATATTTAGGAAACCAAAGCAAATAAGGTTTTGTTATTCTTAAAATTCTCTCTTTTTATTTTTTGTAATAAGCAAAATTGATGTCACATATATGAGTCTCAATTTTTTTGTCAAATTTCTATTTAATTACTGTGATTTAATATTGACAAAACTCGGGGAAAGGACCAACTGCTGGCAAAAGTTTGTGAGGTTTACAAAAAAAGAGATTAAAGACATAACAGTTCTGCTTTTGAAGATATATTTAGAAAGAAAACATTCTAAGTAGCATTTAAAGTGCATGCTTTTAAAAGGAATTTTTCATAGTTCACATGTTAGATCTGTTTTTTTATTTTAAACTTAATTCAAACTGATTAAATTAAAAAGTTCAAAAGACTATTCAGGTGAAGTCTGTTTGATTTGTTAAAATTTAATTATTGATATCAATATTGTCAGCTAACACAAAGGCAAAAGGAAAGACCTGTCAATGCTCGCAATACTTCGTGGTATCTTGGCAACACAACAATTCATTTATGTCTGATGTGAAGGTGAATTTTGTTATAAATGACATTTTTACTTTTATGATAGTTTAGAATTTGAATTTTGAATGGTGTTTTCATTTATATGGTGGTGGCCAGTTTTTAATGATGGAAGACAGAATCCTGTTAAATGCATCTGGGAAGAGACCACCGACCTTCCGCAAGTAACCTGGCAAACTTTCTCGCAGAAATAAGCTGAGTTTCCCGTCGGGCTTGAACCTAGGCTGACCAGAAATTAGAGACTTCATGCTTCAAAGCCCGATGTTCTAACCACTTAGCCATGGTGGCCCCATAATAGTTTAAATATCTACAAAAACATGTGATTCTTTATAAGTATAGACACTTCCAAAAGAATGGGTCAAATCAAGCACAAATCTTCACTTTACTTAAAAACTGTACAAACATTACAGAAAGTATGGGTCACATGAAGAAATACAAATTTTCACAAAACTCAAAATGTAGACATCAAAAGTATGGACCAATGCAAGAAGTACAAATTCATGCTAAACTAAAATATGTACAGACATGTCCAAAAGTATGCACCACATTCCATATCAGACCAATGTCCAAATTATTCTGGCCATTCAGTCATTTATTAAAGCATCTAAAAGGTTCAAATTCAACTAGGCACAACCATTGTAACCAGACTCTTCCACCCTTTCAATTTCAACTGTCTTCCTTTTCCTATATTTTCCATCTTTACTTTATTTGAGTTATTTTTCTTTACTGTAATATATCATTACTTGTAAATTGTATTGTATTTAAGTCATGTCATCATATGTTATTTCAGTTTATTATATATTGTATTATCTGGAGAAGGCCTAGTAAGTTGTCAGAACTTGTGCCTAATCCTTCTGAAAAATGAATGTTCAATAAAATATGCTTAAACCAGTAAAGGTCAAATCAAAAGGTATGCTTAAACCAGTAAAGGTCAAATCAAGAAATATTCTTAAACCAGTAAAGGTCAAATCAAGAAGTATGCTTAAATCAATAAAGGTCAAATAAAGAAATATGCTTAAACCAGGGTGTGAAATAAGAATTCAAAACTCATTTGCCTGGGGGGGCAACTCATTTGAAAAATCTGAATGTCCCCAACTGAATTCACTTGTCCCCCCATTTATTTAACACCTCATGGGTTGCACTGGCTGAAGAGTTTGTGGCGGCAAAAACTTGCCAGCTGTCAAAATCTCTCCCCAGTTTCAAATTTTTCGAGATAAGTTCCAAGACAATAAAAAAAATATCATTGAGGTTATATAAATATGTTAACTGCCATTACTGTCAATTCATTTAATTCAATTCAATGAGTTACAAGAAGACTGTCTGTGTTTACAATATTATGCAAATGAAATAAAACATTTTTTTTTGTATAGACCCTTTCATGATAACTGTGTTCCTACTGATCTCACCTGCGCATAACACTTTCGAGTGGTAACAAGAAGTTTCGTACTCAACACAAATCATACCCAATGAAATTCAAATTATACACGGGGAACAATTAGTCTTTCATTGGGTAGTATTTGTCTTGGGAATGAAAAGTTTTGAGCATGAAACTTCTTGATACATGTACCACTCGGTGTTTGTGTGCAGGTGAAATAAGTGTGAAAGGGTCCATTGAAATCATCACAATTTTAAGATGCATCCATAACACTGTATAGTCTGTGGTGTGGAGTTGCAGACGTCGTAGGAGACATCACGATCTTGCTTCGATATCTCTCAGTTAAAATTTTTTAAGTAAAATCATTGAGGATTGATATACAAGCTGCATGAAATTAAAACATTAATGATGTTAATCTAATATGTCTGTACACAGGATAGTGAATATAGGTGTGAAGGTTTAGATATACAGGTAATCAATCGGTATAGGTACCTGACCACAGTATAGGTAATGCGGACAAAACGACTTGCCTGACGGACAAGTATATTTGGAAATCAACCTGTCCGAGCCAATTCTAACCCGGAATGAGCTATCAGACTGGTGGTTATTTCAAACCCTGTTAAACCAGTAAAGGTCAAATCAAGAAGTATGCTTAAACCAGTAAAGGTCAAATAAAGAAATATCCTTAAACCAGTAAAGGTCAAATCAAGAAATAGGCTTAAACCAGTAAAGGTCAAATCAAGAAATATGTTTAAACCAGTAAAGGTCAAATCAAGAAATATGTTTAAACCAGTAAAGGTCAAATCAAGAAATATGTTTAAACCAGTAGAGATAAAATCAAGAAGACGGCTATGCTTATACCAGTAATGGTCAAATCAAGAAATATCCTTAAACCAGTAATGGTCAAATCAAGAAATATCCTTAAACCAGTAAAGGTCAAATCAAGAAATATCCTTAAACCAGTAAAGGTCAAATCAAGAAATATCCTTAAACCAGTAATGGTCAAATCAAGAAATATCCTTAAACCAGTAAAGGTCAAATCAAGAAATAGGCTTAAACCAGTAAAGGTCAAATCAAGAAATATGTTTAAACCAGTAAAGACAAAATCAAGAAGACGGCTATGCTTATACCAGTAAAGGTCAAATCAAGAAGTGTGCTGAAACCAGTAAGGTCAAATCAAGAAATATGCTTAAACCAGTAAAGGTCAAATCAAGAAATATGCTGAAACCAGTAAAGGTCAAATCAAGAAATATGCTTAAACCAGTAAACTAAAAGGTCAAATCAAGAAATATGCTTAAACCAGTAAGGTCAAATCAAGAAATATGCTTAAACCAGTGAAGGTCAAATCAAAATGTATGCTTAAACCAGTAAAGGTAAAATCAAGAAATAGGCTTAAACCAGTAAAGGTCAAATAAAGAAGTATTCTTAAACCAGTAAAGGTAAAATAAAAAAGTATGCTTAAACCAGTAAAGGTCAAATAAAGAAATAGGCTTAAACCAGTAAAGGTCAAATAAAGAAGTAGGCTTAAACCAGTAAAGGTCAAATCAAAAAGTATGCTTAAACCAGTAAAGGTCAAATAAAAAAGTATGCTTAAACCAGTAAAGGTCAAATCAAGAAGTATGCTTAAACCAGTAAAGGTCAAATCAAGAAGTACAATATTTTGCAGTACAGTACTCTAAATTTCCAGTCATCAGCAGAAGTATGCATCACATGAAGAAGTACTTCCAAGTGTACAGTCATTTCCTAAAATCTATGCCACTTACATTTTCAAAGGTGAGCGAGCGTATTTTATGTTTTGTAATTTTTTTCTATGTAATTGATACTTATTTAGAGAGCTATATAATTTATTTATTTTTTTTGGGGGGGGGGATACACTTTACACCAAATTCCAGTATCACAGTAGATTTGATATGTTAAATGATCTTCCCTACATCAAGATACTTGTAAGTCCATGGAACAGGTAGAAATCTAAGGCACTTCACCCAAAACTGTAGAAGTGTCTATATACGCAAATACAGGAATGTCATATAAGGGATATCAGAAATCAAGTTTAATTTCGATATTTCCAGGGGTCGAATTTAACTTTTCTATCACAATAATTAGCTGGACTAGCTGGAAACAAATTTTACTAAGTCTATGACAAATTTACTAGTCCCAAATTGATATAATGAATTGCAAATTTGGCACATATTTACTGAATCGGTACCGGAATTAATTAGTTATCTATTTTTGTGTTTTTATAATTCTCATGATTCAAAGCTACTATGTTTATCTTAGGTAGTTTAGGTTCAGAAAAAAAATAATAAGTGGCTAATTAGGTAACTGTGTTGTTCACTGTAAATACACTTAAACACTTTCATTTATCTTTGCTGATGTCTATTACACTTAAACACTTTCATTTATCATTGCTCCTGTCTATATTGTAATGTTTATACATATTTTCTACCAATCAGTCAGATTAGCTGAAGCACAACCTTTACTAGTCCACTGCAAAAGTTAACAGTCTTGGACTGGGGGACTAGTAGTCCGACTATTGATATTGTCGAACCCTGGTTTCACGAATTTTGTGGTCAGTATAATCACTTTGTTTGCAATTACAGTATTTCATCGAGTGACATGTCGAATTGCCTGTTCAATAGTGATTGTTAATTGTCTCATTCTTCAATTATCAAGTTCATTTGGATTTAACTCGCTAACCCCTGAAGACACATTTGGACTGGTCTAAGTCATTGATTTACAGAAGAGTCCATTGTATTTCTGGGGTTGATGAGTTAACTGTGGACTAGTGGTGGATATGACCAGTCCGTCAACAGGAGATGCTTACTCTTCCATGACACCTGACCCCATTTCTGAATTCTCATGGGTCCATATGTGTCCAATTGTCACCTAAATTGTATTCATTAGCTCATGAACCTTCTTTAATTAGGCACTGTGATTTTTATAGTTGTAAAAAACAGTAAAACAAACAAATTAATTCCTCATTAAAATATTTTTGTTTAGTATTGCAAGTAAAATAATTTGAGTATTATTTACATTCCTGCAGCTGAGCAAATTAAAAATGAATTGAAATTCTTCACGTCTTTGAACTTCTATGTACATTTAGCAGTTCTGCAGGCTTAAAACATTGTTTCAAATGTTTTTGTAAACTTAAATTATATTCACGCTCAGCTTAAATGCTAAAGACTTTATTTCATGTACAAAGTGAGTGCTTACACTTTGACCTTAGTGTTGACAGAACAAATTCTCTTTGAAGGTAAAATTTCAATTATAAACAAATCTTATGTATATCAGGAGTTATGGTAACACCTGTGTCTTAGAAATACCTGGCATTGTATTATTGAAGAATGTCAAACAGGAATTGACACCATAATGTGAAGGGCACCTGCTCATAACTAGGTCATTTAACCCTGATAGCAAAAATTGGGTCACGCTGTCTCCTGATCTAGATTTTGCAGAATTTACATATTGTATTATAGTTATATGGTGGCAGCCAGTTTTTAATGGTGGAGGAGAGAACCTGGTTATAAACTACCTGAGAAGAGACCACTGGCTTTTCCGCAAGTAAACTGGCAAACTTCCACTGCACAAAATATACAGTTTCCTCATTGCTGAAACTTGGCGGAAACCAAGCGGAAACATAGGTTTCTGAGAGGTTTCAGCCAAGTTTCTGCGCAGAAACTTCAGGTTTCCATACAGTTTCCGCATGCGTATACCTAGGCCGTTCACGAATCCAGTCTGATTCCGCATGCGGAAACCAGTGGAAACTTACGGAAACTTGCTGAAACTTGGCGGAAACCAAGCGGAAACCAAGCGGAAACCTCAGGTTTCAATGTGGTTTCCACCAAGTTTCAGCAGGTTTCCATACAGTTTCCGCATGTGTACACCTAGACCATCCACGAATCCAGTCTGTTTCCGTATGCAGAAACCAGCAGAAACTTGGCAGAAACCTGTCATGTTTCAGCAGGTTTCCACATGCGTACACCTAGGACATTCACGAATCCAGTCTGTTTCCGCATGCGGAAACCTGCGGATATCTGTGGAAATTTGCTGAAACTTGGCAGAAACCAAGCAGTCAGGTTTTCAGTGTGGTTTCTGCCAAGTTTCAGCAGGTTACAGTAGGTTTCCACATGCGTACACCTAGGTCGTCCACAAATCCAGTCTGTTTCTGCATGCGGAAACCTATGGAAACATGCTGAGACTTGGTGGAAACTTCAGGTTTTCTCACAAAAATCAGATTAGGTTCCAGTGGGACTCGAACCTGGGCTGACAGAAAGTGAGCGACTTCATGATTTACCCTTCATGATTTAAAGCGTGATGCTCTAAACACTCGGCTACTTTTGTAAATAGTCACTGACATGTATTTAGTTAAAGCGATGTAAGCTGTCAAAATGATTATTTTTGTCCCCTAACATATAGTCGAGAATATGATAAAATGAGTGTTCAGACGTTGTAAAAGATCTTCTTTTGGAAGTTATTTGTTTTATTAGAATTTAAGTATTCCCGTACTTTAAAAAATCCGGCTGTATTTCCGTATGCAATGACCTTTCAGATAAACTCTTCCGCCACATCAAATGTACTTTGTAAATCGGTCAGGGGATCTCGATCCTTTACGCGCTCGGACTATGGCAAAGTTGACCAATTTTTATGTGTTTTATATTAAATATTATTTATTTTCAAAATACAGGACGTTATTTTTATTGGAAAGTTAATGTATTATGTAAAATATATGCTTTTCAACGCTATTTTAAGTACCTGAAGAAAATTGGATGAATATATGAATAAATATATCAGGTCACTAAAAAAAATTTTTTCCAATCTTTAATGTTACCCTGAATGCTGACATTGACAAAATCAAAACAATATAACTGTGAAAAGTATGCGTACCTCATGTTTGACAATCGTGCCGCCATGTCCGGTGGAGTTGGGCAGTTCATGATCATAATAATATATGATAAAGCCGAGAATGCAATGGGACGAGTTAAAAATGGGTCGAGATCACCCGATATACCCGGCACGTGGACAATTTCAGAAACGAATGTTTTGAAACGACGAAAAAGACAAACTTTGTCTGATTTAGGTATGAAATGATGGTGTACGAAAATAAACGCAAGGGGTAATAATAAGAATAGACTGTATATTAACTGCGAATAGCACGTGTTTAATGGTCACTTGGTAATCGTCGTAAAAAATTACCGAAAGTTAATTTGCAATGCTCAAAGTATGGTGGACAAAAAAACCCCTGATATTACGGGTTACGTTTGGCAATTTTACACATGCATTTGTTATTCGAACCACCAGATGGTCTCTTTGGAATATATACGAGATTTAATATCACATAAAACGGGCATGTAAAATTTTTCACCTACGATAGGTTTGGAGGGTTTACAATATATCTATACAAGTTTCATTGTACTTTGTAGTACATCATCTCCAATATTACATATTGGGTACCTTTATGTGAGTCTGATATAAAACATCAGATATTGAATTTTTAGATCCAAACATTTATCGAAAAATCAGGCTTCATGCAAATTTTCAGTTTTCATATGCAAATTAATCTTCGTGCAAACAATTTTGCTGCAACCAACATTGCGGTGTTTTTTTGCTAAAAAAACTAATAGGTGTAAATATCTTTACATATATTGGGTAAATGAAAGCGAGATTATCTCCCTTGACATTCAGTATATCCTATTGATACTGGTCAAAGGGTTAAAGCTGAAGTGGATTTTGAGTCTTGCTAAGAGTCAAAGATCATGATGATACTGTCAATTTACATTCTGAACTTTGCTGGTCTTTCTCTAGGTACACAGGTCACCACAGTGTAATTGAAACATTGTTAATTGTAGTACATTAAAATGAAGGTATATTTCATGCTGGCCTCCATAAATTTAAGATTTGTCCAAGATATCTGCTTCTGAAAGTAATTCTCAACCAAACTTTGACTTTAATTAGATCAACAATGAAGAACTGGACAAACCAAAGTTGCAGTTTGTTTTGTGGCTTATAGCAATTTTTGTCGTCCCCCCCACCACACTGCAAAATGAATGTGTTCTTCCTCCTTCTGTCCACCTGTCCACCTTGTTGATGTCAATAAATTAGACCCCATGTACATTTTGTTTATAGTTATGAGCTATAACTAATTACAGGATTTATCAGGGATATATTCAACCATACTTGTATATAAAAATATTGGTGTCATTGTGACTTAGTATGCAAGACCTTGCCTATTTCTGAAAAAAAACAAACTATTAATTCATTTCTCATGAACACATTTGATTTTCTCATGAATATTTGATGAATCTGTTTTTGTGTTCAATTTATAGATTGGTGTCATGTTTGACATACTCAAGATCTCTAGGTTCAACATGAAAAACATGCCAATGTGTGATTTATTATCTCGGTTATTCTATAATGTTGATTTTGTTTCAAACTCATGCACTTATTTCAAAGTAGGATTTTTTTGTGTGTGTGTATGTGAATTAAATATCTTGATGTCTGTCCCTGAATCCAATTATAATCTCTTTCTTGGAGGTATGTACTATTTTATCCTTTGTCTGTACACGAAACAATTTACCAGTTTTCCTTGTGATCATGAAAGATCGGTGATCTACTCTGGGTACTTGTGAACTAGGTTTTTCTCCTCTGCCATGTGTTATACACCGATGGCCTACAGTTATCTGAAACATTTGAGAAAATTGGTTTTTTTCCCAGACAGAATTTTACATTTGTATAAAGATGTGACCAACATTAGATGAAGTGTCCAAAATTTGACATGTGCTCTGGACATATTTCATTGCAGTGAGGGTGCTTTAACATGTTCACACTTGACATGACGCAGAAATTCTAAAAGCACCTCACAAAATTGTGTTCTATATAGCCGAAATAATTCAATAGCTGGCTACTGGTCCTAGCTGGTTACTGGTCCCCAACCAGTATACTTGGAAATTTGTCCTCGTTTAATTTTTGGTATTTTCATCCTTAGATGAGAGAGCAGATTTAAAATGAATGTGAAATTTTCAAGCTAAATAATTGAAGCATGGGAATAGCTGCCATCCATGAGACTATAGTGATTTAGGGAGAATTTAAGACGACAATGGGTGAATATGTTCTCTGTCATAAAAGGTTGAAAATAACCATAGGTGAAAATAACCAAGGGCAGAAATAACCAGGGGCAAAATAATCAGGGGCAAAAGTAACCAAGGGTGAAAATAACCAGGGGCAAAAATAACCACAGGTGAAAATAACCGGGGGCAAAAATAACCAGGGGGGTAAAAATAACCAGGGATGAAAATTTCCAGGGAAACAGTAGGAACAGAAGTCTTAGGTGCAACTCCTCCCCTGGAATCAAATCTATGACCACCTGATTGTGAAATCAGCATTACATTTTAAATGCATTTAACTTGTCAACCCCTGAAAAACAATGGACTTGTCTGTAAACCAGTGACTTAGACCTGTCCAAATGTGTCTTTAGGGGTGAGTGAGTTAATCTGGTACATTGTATATACATTGGGTCTAAGCCACCAGTTCTGAACATTGTTTTCAGGTGAGACATTAAAAACTGAGGTCCCGTGTCACAGTGCGTGTCGGCACGTTAAAGAACCCTCACTACTCAATGGCCGTAAGTGCTGTGAATAGGCCAATATTTGAAGCCCTTCACTGGCATTTGGTGATGTCTTCATATGAGTGAAAGATTCTTGAGTGGAAGTTAAACAACAATACAACAACAAAACATTGTTTGGTGTGACATTAAATGGCAGCAAACCAAATACAATGGAACCCACTTATATTGAACTCTGTTATAACGAAATTCTGCTTAATTTGAAATGATTTTGATTCCCTGGCCAAAATTATTTATTACCATTTTAAACTGGTTATTTTGAAAACCATGTTTATTTGAAAGAAAAATTCATTCCCCTTTGGATTCAATATATCTGGGCTCCACTGTAGATATATACAGGGTATCCCCAAAAACGTATGTACACTTTAAATGATAATAAATCCAGTATCATTGACTTAGAAACATTAACAATATTAAGTCTTTCACCCCTATGTATTTAAATGGCATGCTCTTTTATGCTGTATAAGACTAGTCTATTATCGTCTGTTGGGTGAAAAGGATAAAAACCAAGACTAATTATTATCTTTAGTAAAGTGCAGCGTTGGATCTTCTACCAGCCATGTTTTTCTCAAGTAATGTCATTAAAGTTGTCTTTTTGACATTCAGAAATAATTTCTAAAAATATTTCATGTGTGTTTGATGAAAAAGAGAATGATTTAGATTTTACAACTCTCTCGACCCAATCAATAACTACAGACTAAATTTTATCGTAAATCTGTAATTGGTAACTTTTATGAAGAAGTTATTATTGTATTATTGGTCCTATGACTTTGTCACAGATCTACAACCTTCTATGAAACACCACCCTGGACTGGGTATCTAACATATAACCTTTTGTTTGCAAGACAAGGGCTCAAACTATCTGAGCATATGTGTTTAGTTGTCTGAATGAAGAGCTTTGATTTAGACCCTCCCCCAAGTGTTTCTGGTTTTCACATGGTTTGAAACAAGTTTCTTTAGAATTGAAGTTATGCAGTAAATGGCGGCTTTGCAATGACTGACATATTAGAAATTGACTTTTACAGTATCTGAAATTTTATTATATCTTGAAGCATAGTTTCAAAACTTTATCAATAAAACAAGAGAATCACAGCATGTTATTCACCTGTCTCATTACTGCTGTCTGGGTCATCATTTTCACATGCTTTGGATCTTATACATGTACATGTAAACCACTGAAACCATCACCACAGGTAGTTTGGTCGGTTTCCCTAACTAATTTGAAATTGTTAGTAATAAATGAGAAAACCAAAACTAGTTTCAAACTAGTATAGTGCAATAAATGAAAAGTTTACCAAACTGTCTATAAACCAGAACCAGTTTATAGACAATGATTTCACCCTTGGTACATAGTAGCACCTGTGATCAGTTAAATGAATAGACCCTTTGAATAGACTCCCTTATACATGTATATATATATATATATATATATATATATATATATATATATATATATAATCTATATCTCAGATTAATGTATTGTTGACTACACTTGGTAACAACATTAATAAATGATTACAGAGAATTGGCAGAGATCTAGCGTGTGATCAGAGGACACATTTTTACGTTTCTCCTCTGATAGAATGCAGTACAAAATTTTGACCCAACAGCACAAAAGAGTACTTCTTTACCTTTGTCCTAATGTCTGGCAAGTGTGAAAAGGGTAGCCAGTCCTTACAAACATTGAGAGGTGACGTGAGTCTATGTACATAAGTCAAAAGATATGTAGATATCGCCTCATGTTGGTTACCAAGATTGATGTTATACTTTAGTACCAAAATATATTTCCTTCTGAGGACTTCTTTTTGCCGTCTCTCCATTTGTTTGTTACTCTCTTAGTTTGTGTATCTGCATTCTGCTGTGTTTATTTTGATGTGATATTTAAATGAACATTCAACCCCTGCATTTCACATTTGAAATGCATTCACCCCTAAAGACACATTTGGACTGGTCTACGTCATTGATTTACAGAATAGTCCATTGTTTTCAGGGGTTGATGAGTTAAATGCTATGTTAATTATTGGGCTAAAGGATGAAAATCTTAGTCCTAGAAGAAATCTCAGATAAATTCTTTATATTTCTAGAAATAGATATGAAATCAAGTTTCTTTAGTAATGTTTCATTTGAGATGAAACTGATGTACATTTAAACCTAGTTTTGGGCACAGCATTGGCTATTGAGGCCACTGTGGCTGAGTGGTTAGAGCATCACACTTTAAACCATGAAGTCTCTCACTTCTATCAGTGCATGTTCAAGTCCCACTGGAAGCTAAGCTGATTTTGTGAGGAAGTTTTCCAGTTGTTGAGGACTGATAATTTCTTCCAGGTACATAACCAAATTCTTTCCTTCATTATTAAAAACTGACCGCCACCATAACTGAAAAATTGTTAAAGACATAGTATCTACGATTTCCTCAATATTTCAATCTCAATTGTTTGGGTCAAATATGTTAGTATTTGGAGATAAAAAACGAAAAATTGTTGAATTAAAACACATAGAAGTATAGTTTTATTGTATTTCACAACTTTCCACGTTTTTTTTATTTTTTGTCGTACGACAAAAATTTCGTTTGCAAGCCCGCCCATATTCATATGCGACCTGTATTTGCGCATGCGCATTTCCATTGTTGATAGTGAAAAGCATGGCGTCCAAAAGCAAAAAACAAATCGTGGCCGACCTGTTAAATTGACAGATTCAGCTAGAAAAAGAAATCGGAAAGAAGTTCTGGCGAAATACAACAAGACCAAGATAAATATTGGAAAGGAGCATGATCGATGGATAAGCCTCAATGACCGTCTAAATGTAGGATCTCACGCCGAAGTCGAAATTGTAAATAAATCAACACGTGCTTACCTCAGCATCCATTGATTGATATCGATACGATCTAGGTCATTGTGTGTGCTTCTGGGATTGTTTCTGTGCATAATTAATGAGTTTGATTCTTACAGACGACGACAACAAATCAGCATTTATCTGTTAATTATGCTAATTATACAAAAAAGTGTCGACGTGGAAGATCATTATTCAGTCATATCTTCGATATTTCCGCAAAATTGCCGACTAAAAAAATAACCATTTTCGTAGATACTATGTCTTTAAAACAACATTCAAATGAAAAATAAACAGTGAAACCTGTATTAGTATGTAACGACCTCCTTAGGGACTCAAGAAAACCGGTCTCTATAGGGAGGTGGTCTTTCTATAGAGGTTGATTTGTACACAAATGGTACCATTGGGGATAGCTAAAGATGGTCTTTTTGACCAGGTGGTCTTTAGACACAGGTGGTTGCTAAAGCAGGTTTTACTGTATTTGCTTTTGTAGTATTTTTTGAATGCACTTCTCATGGTGTTCTAAAGAAGAAGCATTTCTGTTTGGTTGGTCTAATGGGTACCACATTGGCTTACACATTATTACATTGGCATTAGTCCATAGCATAAATCAAAATATGTGGCAGCTCACTTTTAGCTTTTGATGCTTCCATTTACGTTAAAATTTCTTAGCTGGATGTAAAAAAAAGAATTTAAATGAACAAACTAAATATATATACAGTGAAACCTCGACCACCTAAATGACTGACTCAAAGTGGTCTGATTAGTGAGGTGATCTCTTAAGTGAGGTTCTGTACTTATTAGATATTTATCAAGAGACTGAAAACTTGTGGTCTGAAATGTGAGGTGATCTGAAATGAGAGGTGATCTGAAATGTGAGGTGGTCTTTAGGTGGGGTTACACTGTACATTGATATCTGTTATGCTTTTGTGAGGAAGGCTGTCTTTTGTTGAGATTTCATTAAATAAAGAGGAAGATGTCATAATTTTTTGCAATTTTTGAAGATCATCCTCAATATATATTTCCCAAAATAACACTTTTGACAAATCTTAAGGAATTTTGAGTGACATGTCTTTTCTTTTTTTTTTAGATATTGGCAAAATCAAAGTTTCAAGGTAAAAGAAATAAGAAGAGGTGGAATATATCAGATATTATGGAAAATAAGGATGCAATGGTCGATCACTTAAATGTTTCCCAGCAGTACACAGGAGTGTTTAGACTGGTTACCTGTCTGTGATGTCTTAATACGTGTGTGGTGCAGTTTAAGGAGTGGTTCAGAAAGTAAGTAACAATTACTTCATTATTCCATTGGTATATATACCATGCTGGCCTTCTTTTAGATATGTCCAAGATATGCCTTCAGAGAAACATAACTCTTACTTTCCAGTGAAAATTGAATTTCATTTAGACCACAGATAAAGTACTAGACAGGCACAAGTTGCAATTTTGCTTAATTAAATTACAGACAAAAATCTATTATGAAAGAGAATCAGGGCACCTGTGTTTGGTTTCCAGTTTATCAGATGATGTCTAATGAGCACATGCGTCTAATTACTGGCCTCATCCTAATTCAGGACTCGGTGGTAAACCAGTTCTTGGATTCACCACACTTAAATCACTACCTACAGTGTACATCCTATACCTAGCCTTACTAAAACTACTGATGCTGATGTCATAGGAAAGGTATATAGGTTTTGTGTGGCCTAAATACTTGTTAGGAAGAGACATTTACTAAATACAAGTTTTAGTTAGGATAATTTTGTTGAGACAAATATAAGTATGACATTATGACAGGTACAGTTTACTTTAGCTATGATCTTTTGTGGTTTATTCTGCCCTGGGGGGTATGATGATGGGTAAAAATTGTTGTCTTGCAATAAATGTCATTGTGAATATATTGTCTCCCTACAACCAGGGTAATGTATATTGTCTCCCTACAACCAGGGTAATGTATATTGTCTCCCTACAACCAGTAATGAAATGAACCTTTCTCACCAGGGTAATGGTCTCCCTACCATTGAGGGAAATTGTCTTACCATGTTGTACTCTACAACCAGGGAATGGTCCTATGGTCTATTGTGGTAATGTATATCCCTACACATTTTGCCCTGGGGGGAAATATTGACTTGTATATTGTCTCCCTTGGGTAATAAAAAATTGTCACGTCTACAACCTTATTGTCTCCCACCAGGGCAATAAATATATATATGTCTCCCTACAACCAGGGCAATAAATATTGTCTCCCTATAATGTATATTGTCTCCCTTCTTACAACCAGGGCAATAAATGTATATTGTCTCCCTATATAATGTCCCTACATCTGTACCTAACCAGGGCAATAAATTGTCTCCCTTTTATATTGTCTCCCTACAACAATACAGATATCAACCAGGGCAATAAATGTTATTGTTTACAACCAAATTTGAAGAGTGTTTTATTGTCTCCCACAACCAGGGTAATGTATATTGATGGCAACCTCTTCAGGGCAATTGTATATGTTGGAGGTATAAGATCAGGGCCAACCTTCCTCCAGGGCAATAAATGTGAACAGGGACAATTCTCCCACAAAATATTGTCTCCCTCAGGGCTTAAATGGTCTCCCTCCAGGGCAATAAATGGACCATCCAAATTGTCTCCCCAAAGCTGACCAGGGTAATAATGTGTCTCCCTACAACCAGGGAGACTTCAGGGTGGTTCAAAGAGGTAATGTATATTGTCTCCCTACACCAGGGCAATTGTATACTATGGACTGTATATTGTCCCACAGGGCAATCAAATATTGTCTTACATCCATCTAAATTAATTTCCAATAAATGACCCAGGGTTATTGTCTCCCACAACACATTGTCTTAATCCAGGGTAATTAATTGTCTCCCTACAGGGTATAGCCCATTCCAGGGGTATATTGTCTTACAAACATTGGTCTAACTTCACGTATAAAATAATTTAATCCAGGGCAAATACTGTATATGCATCCACAATAAATGGTCCTGCAATAAATGTATAATGTTTTGCTGATGTTCCTCAACCAGGGCAATAAATGTATATTGTCTTAGGGAATGTATATTGTCTCCCTACAACCAGGGCAAAAAATATCCTGCAGGGTAATGTATATTGTCTCCCTCTGTCTCCCATTTTGTGTGTATGTTTGTCTAAAAATTGTCTCCCACAAAAGGGCAATAAATGACTTGGGAGGGAGACAATAAATATTGATGTTTTGTCATCTTGGCCTTGGCAATGGCTCTCAACAATTTCTTAAAATTTTGAAAAGTGTTTTATGCCACACTCGGTTATATGATGGCAGCCTTTCTTTTTAATATTGGAGGAGGCTATAGCCGGGAATAATCACCAACCTATGAACTGACAATTCTCACAAAAAATTGACCGACCTAGAGACTTCGTGGTTCTGAAAATGACTGGAGGCATCAAACATAAATCTTTAATTTCAGTTACACAACACAAATTAAGTTCATGTAACATTGGTTAACTTCACAAAATTTAACAAAATGCACTAAAAAGTGTGCATTGTATGTTTTCTAAAACCCACAAAGTCAGACTAATTGGCATGTGATGGCTTCACTAACTGACCATCAATCGGCTAAAAAGCCAATTGCTAGAGGTGAAAAACTGGAGGCATACATAAATCATCAGTAAATTAATCATGTACATTTCACAAACACAGAAGTGTGCATTGTTTTACACCAAAGCCAAACTTTCACAACAATGAAAAAGTTCATTGCTAGAGGGCATTATATTTTTGACAATCTCCATATAAAATAAAAATTCCCGGAGAAATATAAAATACTATTGATACGATCAAATTAAATGGTTGGAATCTTGTTAGCTTTGGACATAATTTTGGAGAAATTGTTTCTGTAAGTGATCATGTACAACGATATAGGACGTGTGCATTCCCATCTTCCTCTACACCCCTATAAATCCACCAGTTCCTGTTAATGGTATATATGCATAGCCTAAATCTTAATGATTTATTAATCAATTTATTCTTTATGTAAACACATGTACGTGTATACATAAGCTATAAGAACACATAAACATAGGTGAAAACTCAGGTACAGACACAGGTGAAAATGAGACCAGGTACAGGTGAAAATGAGACCAGAGTCTTTTACCTGACAGGTAGAAGTAGCAGAGTGACCTAGGGTCGTAATGTTGTTAGTGTAATTTTAATTTATATCAAAAGAGATAAAAGTCAGTGATTGAATGAAAGAGATTACGCTAAGCTACATTACCAAATCAATTTCAGATTTGTCATTAAAGAGAACCAGCACCTTGTAGTATGCTGTCTACCCCTGATTAGATAGATGTAGATTTTTATCAAAGGATTCCCCCTATTTATTGTATTAGGTAGCTCTGAATGTTTTAATGAACATGAACATGTACAAATGGGTTGTTCTATTGCAGTGAAACAGGGGAGAAAGGATGAATATAATGTTTTTCCAATATACATAGATCTGACTGGCCTATCAGATATCTGTTTAACATTAAAATTTTTCGGTAATACAGGGATTTAAACAAATGCCCCCCTCAGGGTTTAAAATCTCTTCTCTAGACATATAATGAACATTATATTTATCTGCAGATATTTATATGATATATAAGTTAATGCTTATTTAATCTAATCTCATTCTGTTTTATTTCAAAAAGGAGCCAACGTAAGGTATTTATAACTCGTGTTTTACAAGTACATGTACATACTGACATCATTAAAATAATGTTACATTATGTCGACTGTACCCCAGGGTAGAAGACATAGGTGTAGTTGATGTACACACTGGTTTCTCTAGCTCTCTTGTTCCCCTGAACATATTGTCTGGGTGTCGATACTTATGGTGTACATTTTAGCGTACTTGTTCCCCAAAACATATTGTCTGGGTGTCGATACTTATGGTGTACATTTTAGCGTACTTGTTCCCCAAAACATATTGTCTGGGTGTCGATTCTTATGGTGTACATTTTAGTGTACTTGTTCCCCTGAACATATTGTCTGGGAGTCGATACTTATGGTGTACATTTTAGCGTACTTGTTCCCCAAAACATATTGTCTGGGTGTCGATACTTATGGTGTACATTTTAGCGTACTTATTCCCCAGAACGTATTGTCTCATTTGTATGGGTTTAGATGTTTATGATGCACATTTTAGCGTTCTTGTTCCCCAGAAGGTAATGTATAGGTGTATGGGTAGATTCTTATGTCCTACATATTTTAGATTTCTTTTTCCACAGAATCTAATACATGTATGGGTAAGGATATAGTTGATATTTTAGCTTTCTTTTTCCACAGAATCTAATACATGTATGGGTGAGGGTACAGTTGATATTTTAGCCTTCTTTTTCCACAGAATCTAATACATGGGTGAGGGTATAGTTGATATTTTAGCCTTCTTTGTTCCTCAGAATGCGGTATATGGGTAAAGTATAAGTGTCCATATTTTTCTCTATTTGTCTTCCACACTGTAATGTATTTGGGCTCCAGGTAGAAGAGTCACATTTTTGTTCTATTTTTTCACCAGGGTGTGACATATTTGGGTTTAGGGTTTTTAATGCTCTTGTCCCTCCGGAATATACCCTAGATGAAAAGGATGATATGAACATTATACTCAAGCGAAACATTTCTAACTTAGAATGCAAGATTATGTATGGCCGTTGGAGGCATTGTGAAGCGCAATTTGGTCTATGAATTGTCAAAGTCTGACCGTCCATTTGTCTACAGTCAACAGTTTGGTTTAGTCTTTGTCAGAATACTGTACTGAGCATCACTCTGTAACTTTGTATGATGTTAGAACATATTGATATAAGTTGGCCATGACCTACATTTTAAATCTTGGTGTTAACCTTTTTCATTTTGGGGTTAAAAACTCAAATTTTGGGGTATTGTTAGAGTTGGCCAAAATTTGTGAAATAGGAAACTCATTGATTCTTTTTCATTCACTCGTCAAATCATTGGTTCAAATATATATTTTTCCTTATAAAAACAAAAAACAAAATGGTACTAAAAGTTTATATATGTACTCAGAATTTGAATATGTAGTCAGTATTTCTGCAGATTTGATCGGGTTATAAGACTTGTTGATCTAATGCCAAAAATGAATTGCATTTTCCTAAAACTATGCAAAAATTCCTAATTTTGAATTTACCCAGGTAACCGGGGTTTCTCCTCCACCAATTAAAACTGGACGCCATCATATGACTGAAAGATTGTTGAGTATGGCGTAAAACAAAAAATCAAATCAAATCAAACCTAATTTTGAATTTAAAAATAAAGAATAAAGTATTTTCAAACAAATGTCTCAAATTAAAGGTTTCCTGTTTAAGTTAAAATGTTGTTAAATTTCACAATTTGTTCAAACCCTGATAACAGAATTTAGGAGGAAGGAAATTTATGTCTCTGATTTAGTAATTACAGAATTTTTGATTTTCTTGATCCCTGGTGTAGGGATAAGGTGGGGAACCAGGTAGGTGCTTTGACTCTTTATCTAGTGACTTGATTTTCTTCTTTGTAATTGACATAAGGTTCTGTATCACAAACACTTGTACAGTGAAACTTGTATATAATGACCTCCTTAGGGACACAAGAAAACTGGTCTTTATAGGGAGATGGTCTTTATACAAAGGTAGATTTGTACACAAATGGTACTATAGCACAAATTGGTCTCTGTGACCAGGTGGTCTTTATACACAGGTGGTCATTAAAGCAGGTTTCACTGTAATATCTGTGTGCTGAATTTATTTACATAGCTATATTCTGATATGTAAATGTCAGTGATCTACAGTGATATGTAAATTTAATCCTATTACCATGCTTTGTTGTTAATATAGAATCTTTTATTATTCAGTTCATTTCTATTTCAAGTTGACTGACACTTAATACTGGAATTGTCCACCAATGCTGTTCTGTAAAGGAATTCATTATCAGTTTTATATATATTTTTTCTTCTTCTGAAAATACGCGCTTTATCTCCCATCAGCTCGACTCTATAGATAATATGTTCGAAATATTCACAATTTTATTTCGACACCTATATGATCGTTCATATTCATGATATAAAGTGAAATAGTAACGTATTATGATACGGAGCTTATCTTCATACCTGGCATTCCAACGAATTAAAAACTTCACTGTGATACTTTGTAAAATCGTGCTCAATAATTTAATTAATAATTATCAACCAATTTGTTCTAAACTTGACATATACATCAATTACAGTCTGTTATATATTATGTGATATATTACCGACAGACAATACAGACTGACCTTAAATGCCTGAGGGTCAAATGTTGTATTGACCATGTGAACAAATAACAATAACCGATCTTAGGCTTCTGATATTATGATCCGTGGATATTTAAAGAAAGCGCAGCGTATTTTAACTTTATTTAAATTTTGTGCTTACTTGGATTTTAGTTTATCTGTGTCATACATATTTATATTTAGCTCAATATCACAGCTCGGACTGGATATTGACGATAGATTTCTTTATCAAAATCGGTGTTTTATATCAAGGTAATGACATATACAAGTTTATATGATAATTTACCTTTGAGGAACGTCACTTTCACCTGTATAGATATACATGTCATCTGTGCTCTTACCTATGTTACTCTATTAACGATTATCACCACTATACATAAATGTCAATGTGGAGTCTAAAACTCATTCACAAGGCCAGGTAAAAAAAAAATCCTGGTACAAATAATGAATGAATGAGGTTTCGTGGATTAGTGATAGAAAATGTTATAACAAGGTGTTGGAGTTATTGTGAAGTGTGTACTATTTTACCTGGGAATTTACCTGAAAATGAGCCAGGTAGTCAAAAATACTGGACGAAGGTTACTGACGTCCTCACATTCTAATGTAATCAAGGTAAGTTAATTGATTACAGTTTTTTTTGTTTTTGATTCTGTAAAACATTTGTCACTAAATGTCCTACCTGTGTTTTACTTGGATAGAAAGTGAGGACACCTTATCATCATGCAAGTCTTTGTATTTAAGGCAGGTGACGAATTATTTCATAATTTGATCAGTTACAAAAAGTACATTTATAATTTGGTTAATATGTACAGGTCTACTTTATCCAGGGAGAATAGGGTTGTTTTAGGAGATTGCTGGGGGTGGGAGCTGAAAGTTACTAAGTTTGTAGGCATAACACTAGTACCACACAAGATTACACCTTTACCTGTTTATACCTGTATCAAAATAGAAATGATTATATATATATATACATACTTTAATGTATTGTATCAATACTAAGCAGGTGAAAGCTATAAAATAGATATATATATATATACAAGGTGAAACATTGAAAATGAATAAAAATCATGCTCATTTTGGCATTCAATCAATTGTCATCTGAAATATGATTATTTTGTTCAAGTTTTCTAACTTGTCACTTGCATGTCATGGTTTATGAAAATTTTAAGGTGACAGATCAGAGGATGAAAGTATATAAGATACGGTATATTTTGCATTCATTTATGGGGAAACAAAGATCAGCTATAGTGCTTCTTTTTCATATTACAGTGGTTAACAGGTTTTTTTGTTTTTGTTTTTTTTTAGCTTTTTAAAAGTTGGTCAAACTTTAGTTGATAAAATTGCTAACAATATATTTTGTGATTATTGGCACCATGGATCAATACCACGTAGTATTTCTCCCACATTGGACAGGCATATCTACAGTTTTACCAAGTCAGAATTTCTTTATCCACACCCTAGTGTGTAGACAAGCTACATATGCTATGATGTCACAATATGATTTGAAGTATGTAACGAGATTGTGGTGTATTAAGAGTTGTGTTAGATTTTTTTTTACATGTACTTGAGGCATGGGAATAAAGTAATCAAACATGGGTGTGATGGGTTGGAAGGGGAATCTCGTGGTAAGAATTTCTTGTGATACCCTCAGAGGCCTCATTCCCCGTGGACAAAAGGATACATTTTTCCTAATGAAAACTTTAAACTTTTCCCAATGCAACATATGACGTAAGAATGGCATAGTACTAAAGACCTTTCCAAATCATGGTAAGGATAGCAGAAAAAATATATTTAACTGAACCTTTAAAATATTGTGTTTTGTTCCAAAGAGCCTCAGTATACTAGTTACATGTATATACTAGATCTGGACCCATGCCTGTAGGTCAGTACTAAAAATTTCTAGAGTTAAATATTCAGGCTCTTTCCCTATATTCTAAATGTACCAAAGATTTTTGTTATCCTTGCAATGATTTGGAATTTAAAAACATTCTCTGGTGTATATCAAGGTTAATATGCAGGAAACATGCATTCACTATAGTTAGGTCAACTTCCTGTGCTAGGCTTCAGTTTTGTACTACATTTCTAGCCTTAGTATAAGCACTCTTTGTCCGAAAATAAATATTCAAAATGTTTGGAAAAGGTTTAAAGTAATAGACAGCAAATATTTTCCTTCTTCATATTATATCCTCATGAATATCATACAAGTGAAAGAGAAATTGAATCGACAACAGCGGATATATGTGTGCAGGGTTTTTGTATAAGCCTTTTCATCTAGACCTTTAAACTGTTAAAAGTTTGCGGTGAAACCCACAATGAACTCTTGACATACGGTACGATTTGTGTCATTAAATATCAGTAATATATTGGGTCACATATAATAACATTTAAATTAAGCAGATTGAAAATCGACAGAGACTGCGAGGCGGAACACCTCTTTGGTTCTATCTTTTGATGTTGTGGTTACATGGGCTACATTGATGTATCATAGGATTGTGTCCACAAGTTTATCTAATACAGCTTATATAATGAATAACTTATAAATTTGTTCATCCACAAAGTTGCATAAGATTATATTTATGATTTTTTCTATCATAAAATGTTCCTATATTAACTGAAAAAAAAAATTAGAATATTTAAAAATTGCATCTCGAATTAGCATGCCTTGGGAAGGAAATAGATATGTTTCTTCCTTGGAGTTTGTCATTATAATAAATTTGTTCTTATAAAGAAGCATGTTGCAAGTTGCAGTAACTATGCCTAAATATTGAGATCGATGTTGTTATAGGCGGGGGAAAGATAAGATAAAGCTTATTTGAATTTGCATAATATAATAATGATGACACCTTTTATCAAAATCTATTGAAAACGTACTCTGTGAATACAAGCTACCCAGATTATTTTCGATGGGATATGTTTTTGTCGTATCATGTTGTTTTTTTGTTGCCCAAAATGTATGTTTGTTTGAATTTTTAATGTTGTCCGTTACATCAATGACAAACAACACTATGTAGTTTGATCTTGGTGAAATCCTATCGGTAGGTGATATTGTCAGAATAACAATGGTCGTTATAATTGGTCGTTGTCTAACTGTAATTACGAAAAAAAAACTTATCCTGAAAATAATAAGATTTTAACATGACACAGAAAATTTTATGGAAGAGGACATTTAATATTGTATATGAGAATGGTCCAGAGACAATGCATCTCTGTGGTATAAAGTATAGTTGTTAATTCGTTGTTAATGTTTTTATTCCATACTTAATCCCTGTGCTCTCAAGTGGAAGGTTTCAGGTTTGATTCTCAGTACTACTGGTCAACAGGGATTTTCTGCCCTGTCATACAGGGCCAAAATAAGGCCCTGACATTCCCAATATAAAAACAATGAATTTGATGATATTTTTGTATTTTCACATAGTTTTGTATATTTCCAGATTTCCAAATTTCAATAAAATGTTGCTAAAACTCCCAATTCAAAAGGTCCAGGCCCCATTCCCAAAAGACTGGAAAATCCCCACAAACACACAAAAAGAAGACAGTGACTGTTTCTTGCATTTAGCATAAGATGTGAAAGACAAGGGTCCACTTCACAGTGGGCGTGGCACATTATAAAACTCTTGCTGCATTAGCCTAGTTCCATAGCCCAGGTCAAAAGTTATGGCACTTCAGTTATAGCTGATGACATTGCAGCGTCAGAGAAAATTATGCAAATAACAGGAATATGCAATTAACAGAAAAAGTGTATTTCAGTAAACAATGATGATTTATAATCATCTAGTCCTTTCATTTGCATGTATAAAACTATAATAAACATCCTAGGTACACTAGTAATGGATTCTCATTAAGCATTAGGGTAAAATAATGTCCTAAAATCAACATTTTCATTAAACACAGTTTGGTATGTTCACATTTCTATTATATTAGTATTTCCACATATGATCTTTTTACTGTAATCAGTACATTTTGCTTCATTTTGGGGAATATTTTATGCAATTAACAGGAATTCATGGTTTAACCTATGCAATTAAAAGGAATATTTTACATATAACAGATAAGAAATGGTTTTGTGTTTTGCGTTCCTATGCAATAAATAGGAATATGCAATTATCAGGTATGCAATTAAGTGGAATCGACTGTGTAATAAAACAACTCTCATACCCTGAATTCTATAATGGACTGTTCCTTTGTACTGGTTTACGTCAATCTAACATAATCTGTAAGGTTGACAATATCATGATTGACTTACAAAACTCGACATCAAAGATTTCCGTTTGCTGACATGATAATTGTCAGCTTTGTTGTGTGGGTGGTCAAATTATCATCTTCCTCGTTATGTGATACCAGCAGTGAGATCCATATTAACTCCGTGATTTTAGTAATTATCAAAATTATGAAGGTACAGAAAATAATAATTTGCCTAATTTTTGTATTCCCAAGTTTATAGATAAGTGGGGTTGGGGAGACATATTGGTTGTTTGTGATCTGTCTGGAAGGCAAACGACTCTAAACAACTGCTACAATTTGGAGTTTGTAATAGCCGTTACTGATATATACTTATACCCAGATCCTTATTGATTTCCCATAAATCTATAAGATCAAAATATAAATCATTAGGAGAAATCGCTGTCACATGTTCTTAAATTAGAGCTTAATCAATTGGCTGTACACTAGTAGTCAATCTTGTACAGTCATTGCCTTCTTATTGCATTATTGCTCTCATAAATGTCAATGTTACAAGAGTTATGTCCCCTGAGATGAAGGATCTATACCAAAACATTCTGTGACATTGATTGGAATCTAATGCTGCCTATGTTGGAACTACTTACTAATGGAGATAAAATTATATCCCAGACAGAATTATATGTTTAAGCCAACACAGAGATTAAATTATTCCTGTAATATTTCTTAAACATCAGATAAATGATATTATATAATTAAGGATTTTTCTATAAATATAAAAGCATTTTGTATATGTAGTACCAGTATTATTTGATACAATTCACCAATCTTTCTGGATGAGTTTATATAAACTGCTCAAATTATTTTAGAACCTATTGTTGTTATTACAGGGATCTGGAACCACATTTAAGGCCCATTTTTAATCCAGGTCATCCCACTTTTCATTTTGGTTTCTGATTCCTTCATCCCTTGGGTCCCATGAAAAGACATTTAGGGATCTATTTAGACCTGTGTTAGAAGATAAGGTATGAAGAAAAAACATTTGGATCATCTTCAATTGACTTAATAATTTTTTTTGAAAAAGGAAATGCATTGCTATTTTGTCATATAAGCTACATTGGCAGTCTATGCCATGCCTGTAGCAGTGGGTCCAGAAACTGGACATGGTGTCTGCCCGTTCAATATCTTGTCAACCAAACCTGACTAATGGATGAAATTATAAGAATATACACTCATGCACTGGCAGCCTATATCTCTAGCAGTGGGTCCAGAAGTTGTCATGGTGTCTGTTCATTTGATATTTTGTCAACCTAACCTGACTAATGGATGAAATTAGGAGAACATACACTCATATGATCGTTATTACCGTGCAGTCATAGAATCGGGGATAGGTTAGTACACACTTGTAGCTAGAGGCCATGGAAATACTAAACAATCTAATGTCAGGTCTCTCAAGTTGATAAAAAACACCGGTCAAACTCAGTGACAGTCATATTTGTCTTAATGATGGGAAACTTGTGGTCAAGCCGTAGTGTCAATAGTAACACGCCCAAAACATCTTCACTTGACCAATGTACATTTCACTTTATTTGGTCATTCTTAATATTCAAGCTGTCTCTTGGGTATGTAACTTATCCCTCCATACTTCTCTTTCCTATCTACTGTGTACAATATCTGTGATATCTTGGGTATGTAACTTATCCCTCCATACTTCTCTTTCCTATCTACTGTGTACAATGTCTGTGGTATCTTGGGTATGTAACTTATCCCTCCATACTTCTCTTTCCTATCTACTGTGTACAATATCTGTGATATCTTGGGTATGTAACTTATCCCTCCATACTTCTCTTTCCTATCTACTGTGTACAATGTATGTGATATCTTGGGTACATGTAAGTTACCCCTCAATACTTCTCTTTTCTATTTACTTTGTACAATGTCTGTGGTATCTTGTGTATATAAGTTATCCCCTATTCACCAAAAATCTCTTTTCACTTTGCTGTGCACATTGTCTGTGGGTCTGTGAAAACTTAAGTACATAAGTTACCCCTTCCCTTTCAAACTTGTCTTTTCTGTTTACTTTTTATAATATTTAAGACATGCTCTTCATGTACTCCCCAATCTATCTGTCACTGATCAACCCCTATAGATATGGACATTACATAGCCTATAAAATATCTAATATTTGTAGTATTATAGGCTATTATTAGTTTTATGTGTTGCACAAAGTTTGAGCTAATCCTATTACTGTTCTGATATTGCTGGGACCTGATCTCTCTCTACCCGACCCTCATAAACAGCCAACTGTTGCCAAGTGGTGTTAGGATATTATTGTTTGAAATAAGATGCTATAACTGATAAATACACACAGAGAGAGGAGGTGCAGTATTATACATGTACATAGAGAGAGGAAGTGCACTATTATACATGTACATAGAGAGAGGAGGTGCACTATTATACATGTACATAGAGAGAGGAAGTGCACTATTATACATGTACATAGAGAGAGGAGGTGCACTATTATACATGTACATAGAGAGAGGAGGTGCACTATTATACATGTACATAGAGAGAGGAAGTGCACTATTATACATGTACATAGAGAGAGGAGGTGCACTATTATACATGTACATACAGAGAGGAGGTGCACTCTTATACATGAACATAGAGAGAGGAAGTGCACTCTTATACATGTACATAGAGAGAGGAGGTGCACTATTATACATGTACATAGAGAGAGGAAGTACACTATTATACATGTACATAGAGAGAGGAGGTGCACTATTATACATGTACATAGAGAGAGGAAGTGCACTATTATACATGTACATAGAGAGAGGAGGTGCACTATTATACATGTACATACAGAGAGGAGGTGCACTCTTATACATGAACATAGAGAGAGGAAGTGCACTCTTATACATGTACATAGAGAGAGGAGGTGCACTATTATACATGTACATAGAGAGAGGAGGTGCACTATTATACATGTACATACAGAGAGGAGGTGCACTCTTATACATGAACATAGAGAGAGGAAGTGCACTCTTATACATGTACATAGAGAGAGGAGGTGCACTATTATACATGTACATAGAGAGAGGAAGTACACTATTATACATGTACATAGAGAGAGGAAGTGCACTATTATACATGTACATAGAGAGAGGAAGTGCACTATTATACATGTACATAGAGAGAGGAGGTGCACTCTTATACATGTACATAGAGAGAGGAAGTGCACTATTATACATGTACATACAGAGAGGAGGTGCGCTCTTATACATGTACATAGAGAGAGGAGGTGCACTATTATACATGAACATAGAGAGAGGAAGTGCACTCTTATACATGTACATAGAGAGAGGAGGTGCACTATTATACATGTACATAGAGAGAGGAGGTGCACTATTATACATGTACACACACAGAGAAAGGGGGTGCACTCTTATACAGAGGGACGTGTGCACTCTTATACAATGGAACCTGTCTTGTGAGACCACTATCACAGACGACCAACTGTTTTGTGAAACCAAATTCATAAAAACCAGTTACTTAATCATGTTAAGTAATCCTTTAGATGAAACTTGTTTTGAGAGACCACCTGTCTTGTAAGGCCACATTTCAGTGACAAAAGCAGTGGTCTTTCAAGACGGGTTCCACTGTATCATGATTATAAACAATATATGTCAAATATTTTCTACTTACACAGAGATTAAAATATCTTGGGAGGAACAGTTTTTTTTTCATATTATTTTATCACAGTGTCCTTACATATCCCTTATTGCTTTGACACTAGTCTATAGGGTGAATTAAAATTTGTGGTACTCCTCCCATATCTGGTGGCATCTCCGTAAAGGGTGTAACAAAAACGGTGATGGACATAAAACATCTAAACCAACAAACAAACATTACATTGCTATAGGGTCAGTTTCTGATACAATCCCCCCCACTCATCCAAACATTTTGTGCTGGATGAGTGGGATTCTCTGATATGAAGCCCATAAGTGCTGGAAGGATAGCTTCGTTCTCGCAACCTCCTTGATTGAGTTATAGTGCTAAGTGGTTTTACAACAAATTGTGCTTTGAATGTAGTGTGCTGATCGTGAGATGGGTGTACATCTGTGTATTGATACCAGTTCGGTACCATTTTTTGTCTTTGAAGTTAGGATCAAGTGCCGATAGATGGA
Organism: Atrina japonica; assembly: GCA_030159075.1. Classification (NCBI taxonomy): domain Eukaryota; kingdom Metazoa; phylum Mollusca; class Bivalvia; order Pterioida; family Pinnidae; genus Atrina; species Atrina japonica. The sequence goes on from BROG01000280.1 coordinate 311,599, forward strand.
CTATTTTGCTAAGTTTAGCCTGGTCAGCCTGCTGAATACAAAGAAAATAGATTATTTTCTTTGACTGATCATTACATATGTAGCAGTGTTATTGCTCTTTATAATATTATTACCTGCAAATTTATATATTTCTGAGGATATACAATGAAGACGTTTATTTTTATGACAGCCATAATTTTAATTATGTGATATTTTTGTCAGTTTTATTATAGTATTTGTATTTTTTTACTTTAAGAGTGTGAAATTATTGGTCTACATCTCAGATCCATGACGCTAGTTATCTTATAATTTTCAATTTTTGACAGTTTGAAAATTTAAACATTGAAACAAAAATTGACACTTGACAGGTTTTGACAGTTTTCAAGAATTTTCTTCGACCATAAAAAAATCACAGGAAATCTGGTGTCATTGTGGATCAAGGTCGAAAATTTAAGTTTTGATATTTTTTTAGTCATAAAATGCCGTAAATTGATTACATATATGTACAATATCGGTACATCAGGAAGAGTTTAAATATGTGTACAGATAAGGTTACAGGACAATATTTTTGCAATTGTTGAGTTTTATTATTATTACTATCTTAAGTCATATATAGTAAATTAATTATACAACCATGGTGTTTTGCAATTGGCTAAAAATTTGTGTGTGTGAGCAAGTTCTGCATATCATTATCATCTCGTTTTAGCAATTTCCGTTTGGTCGTTACTATCTATAAACATGAGAGGAAATCTGAATATCATAAATCATATACCTCATGTTGTAGATTGCACCTACATGTACGTTAATCATGTCCCTGGCAATCATTAATTTCACTTCCTGATGTTACATCATCAGACATATAAATGTCAGTTTCTCTAGTATAACTCATATTTCAATCATTTATACAAAACAAACACAATTATCTATATATTCTGTAAAACTATTCAATTTAGTGATGTCAGTATTTAGCAGTATGACATTTGGAAACTTTTTTGTGCAGATTAAATTTAGTGCCTTCAACATTAATTACTTATTTTTTAATGTTGAGTAGATCTATTTCTGTTAATATTAATTTGTCAAATTTAGCACACTCAAAAATGTGCTGAAATATCATTTTATTGTGTGTAATATTATATGTATTATGTGTAATATATATATATATATATATATATATATATATATATATATATATATATATATATATATATATATATATATATATATATATATATATATGTATTAATGTAAAAACATTAGATTTTAGTCAATATGGATAAAGTGTCATTCTGATTTTTCTTAAAAAGTTGTAAATACTAAATATCTGAAAGTGGCATTAGTTGTTTTTTGTTTTTTTTTTTTGTTTTTTTTTAAATACTTTTCTTTTTTACAACTTATATTGATACACAATAACAAAACAGAGATATACACAGGCATAAAAATTCTTCAATTCATATATATTTTGTGAAAATTGCTAGAGAAACCCAGTTTGGCAATTATTCACTTGCAATTGATTAATTCAACCTTACTCTGTCCATACCACACTGGACCTGACCATATTTTCACAAAATATTGAGGAATGTAAGATTTTTTTATGCCTGTGAAATAGTCTTTTTTGTCATTGTACATCAAGAATAAAAAAGTAAAAGTAGAAAAAAAATTAAATAAAATAGGTTTTTTTGTAAACAAATGAACCAACCATGATTAAAGAACCTAACCAACTATGTTGAGCCAACATGTATGTTTGTTTGAAAAAAAAACTAGTATTTTGTAAGCAAAGATAATATGAAGTCAAGTACATATAATCTAAAAGTTCTTATACATAAGTGGATAGATATTTTTGTATATCTATAAAATTATTTTATTAGAAATTCGATTTAAATTTTAATTTACTGTAAGTATATATAAAGTGTATCAGATGCTGTGAAGATATAGAATTTGTGAGAATTTGAAAATTTTGTAATTCACATGAGGTAAATGTAATGTTTTAGATATTTCTTAAATCGTGAACAGAAAAAAATTGCAATACAGGCAATAACAGGGCTAATTTTTGAATTCCAATGTGAAGGAAAGGTTTTTATCTAAAAATAATCAGAACCAATATTGGCAATGTACTTGCTGTAGATGTAAAATAAAACCTGCTTTAGCGACCACCTGTGTATAAAGACCACCTGATCACAAAAAATGTTTTTTGCTGTCCCCAATAGTACCATTTGTGTACAAATCAACCTCTATATAAAGACCACCTTCCTATAAAGACTGGTTTTGTTGTGTTCCTAAGGAGGTCGTTATATACAAGTTTCTCTGTAGTTGGTATTTGTCTCACAAAATGTTTCTTTATAAATAGTATGCAAAATTGAAAATTCTTACAGCTATTTTTTACAGGTTTCTAATCCTATATGTAGCGATGGTTTTTCTGTCATTGTTTTTATGCCTCCTTCCTTATTTTTTCACTTAAGATGCTTATATTACATAGATCTTAATTTTTTATTTACATGTCACTAAAAAATCTTTAAAAAGAAATGCCTGAAAGGTCATAAGTAACTGAAATGTGGAAAACTCGGATGGAACTTCAGAAACATACTGTAACTACAGACAAGTAAAGAAGAAAATGAACATTATTGTCCGAATTACATAAGATGGCTGGGCAAAAAACATTCTATTCCTCACTGGATACTCTCTTATGTATGGTGACAAGTAGGAACAATTTCTCTTGTCAGTGTAATTTTAATGTTAAGCTTTATTACCTAAAATTTAAACTCATCCATGTCAAGAAAGGGTTCATAAGACTCCCCACCCTGTCAGATTATATGGATTTTACTGTATATTTAGAAATTTTACTAATTGTAGAAAGTGCAATTGACATGATAACACACACTGTGACTGACTTAACATTTACAGGTTGTATAGGACATTTACATTTAAAAGAGCTTTAAAAGATACAGTGAAACTTGTAATTTTGAGTCTTAAAACTTTTATTATGATTCTTCAGCTTTGAAGTTTTGAGCCCTGAAAATGATCACTGAGGGGTCAATTACCCCTGTCCCTCAGCTCACAGTGGAAACTCTAAGTATTACTGATGAAGATGAGACCTCCGATACAAAGTGCCCTGTAGAAGACCCACATAAACAGCGTAAAATATACATCTTGTGATCATGTGTTGTGGATCCTCGTAACCTAAGTCTCTCCCCCCAATATCTTTATGTAATGTTCTTTTCTATTATATTGGATCAGTCCAATAGAAACTATAGGGTTGAAAGGATAAAACACCCCTCAACCAATTCTGTTCAACTGTAGAATTTCTAAAATGAAGACCAATGAATTTCATGAGTGAGTTGTCTATCTACAGACTACCAGTAAGCGGTCTGATGCCAGAGGCCAGAGATGTTTATGTACAAATTTATTCTTCCTTATTCATTTAGGACAAGTGGATTTGCTTAATGTTTTGGTACAGATCTGCCCAGCACAAGGTGCTTGTTGTAAAAAAAGGTTCTAAGTCTTAGGACCACATTTACAACTTGTGACCATTTTACAAAGTAGAGACCAGATGAGGCTAAAAAAGGCCCTCACAGTTTGTTGTGCTGCTAGAATGTGCACATTTCGTAGCTCAGCACATACTTATAGTATCTTATCTCTTTGACCTAGCGAAAATTTGATGTCAAGAAGAATGTTTGTAGCAGTCTACAGGTACATACATATATACTTCAGTGAAAACTTGATTGATATATATGCAGTACAGTGGGTAAGCTTTCACAAGTTGAATAAGTACACCTAAGATACCTTTGCTACACCTGTAACGACTTTACATGTACACAGGTAGGCTCTCATCCATCTGATAAACACAGGTGCTAATCACATTTTTACTTGATAGGTTACAGCCAGGTACAAAGTCACCTGGCTCACAAGACAGCGGGGTTCATGTGGTGTCATTGGTGGTGATAAAATTTCTAAATGAATTCCTGTCGTTGATATAGGCAGTGAGATAAAAGTGATTTAATATCGTAAATGCTTGATGGATAGCAGGTACTTTTATCTATTAATGACCTGATAGATATAACTGGATTAGTATCACTATAAGATTACCTCCTATAGGTATATATATACTTACATATGTTAGATTAGATCTAACTTTGAAGTAGATACAGGTATCATGAAAGATCTTACCAGACAAATTATTGGAGGGACGAGTGGTTATAGCATCACGCTTTGAACCACGAAGTCTTACATTTTTGGTCAGTGCAGGTTTGAGTCCCGCTGGAACCTAAGCTGATTTTTGTGAGAACGTTTGCCAGTTTACTTGCAAAGGCAGTCTCTTCCATGGTCCATGGTAACCAGGTCAATCTCTCTTCTTCCATTAAAACCTGGCCACCACCATATAAACGAAAAACATTTTGAGTGTGGCATAAAACACCACTCAAAGTTTTAAAAAAAATCAACGACAGTTGAAATTAAAGATTTACCAGTAGTTTCATATCCAGGTAAAATCTGGCATTATCAAAGTTTTTGGAGATGGCACAAATGTTTGATGATAAAATCACAAATTTTAACCAGTGATGTGGATTTAACTTAAGGAATTTTGGGATATTGAACCTATTCACTCCTGTAAAACTATACACTATACATAAGATCAATCATTTAAGGTAGTCCAAGTGTGGTTTTAGGTGGTGAATAGGTTTATATGCTGTGACCACCGAAAATGAGAGCATGTGTTTGTGTTTTGTAAAACAGAATGTTAATTATTTCAAGTTTCCTCAATAATTACAGGTTTTCTCAGTCATGATCCTTAGTATAAGCAAACTTTTGACAAGGATTTGGTGTAAATCTAAAATGTTGGCAGAAGATTACAGGGGCTGTAAGATTACCTAGTGTACCTGCCTTATCCTTGCAGAAATAAATTCCTTGGTTGTAGTGATTTGTATATTTGATTGACATATTGATAGCGATTGGTTTTAAACTGTCAATCTATAATGATCGTAGACACCTACATAGGTGAGTGTTGTAGGTGAATGTTGTAGGCGAGTGTCGTAGATGCGGGTGTGGTGTACAAACAACACATGTATTCTCGTCTGTGTGATGTTTCTATAGCTTTGGTTCTAAATGGTGTTGCTAACCATCCAAACACTCGCTGTCGTGTGTTGCCCAATTCTTAGCTGACTTTTTATATGCTTATCTCTAGATGGGATATATTACAAATATAGTAGGGTGATGTCCGTCCGCCTGCTCGTCCATCCCACAACTTCTTTATGCCTCACAAGAATATATTCATACTTCACATATTGGTTGTTCATGTAAAGGTTGTAAGGTTGTGTCTCATGACCTTGACTCAAGGTCATACCTCAAAGGTCAAGGTCGTGATGGTAGTGTGCCTTTTTTTTTTTTTTTTGCCCCACAGATGATAGCAATCATTAGGAGAGATTTGGGATGGCTCATCCAGTGGCAGGGATAGTGTGGCAGTGTTTGGTATATGATGCTCATACTAGCATAAACTGGAGGGGTTTCACCTTAACTTTAATCAGTACAGCACCAGATTTGTAAACCAGAGGTCCCAAGTTCAAGTCGAGAAAATATTTGTCTCTATAACCCACGGATTAGAAAATGATCTATATAAGACATTGTACAAAATCAGCCAGCAGGGCTCGAACCTGAGCTCATCACAGATGAGAGATTTCATCCTTAAAGTGTGATGCTTTAACCATTGGGCCACAATACATTAGGCTCTAAAATTGTCTGTTTATCTCATTTATGAAAAATTTGTTTACATCCTGTCAATACGTCCGAATGTATTTCTTTGGCAGTCATGATTTAGAATTCAGTTAAATTGTAAAGTTGCTGTGTTCTTTTGTGTTTGATTCGCACACCTTTTGACTGTAACAATAGATTCAAATCGACTTACAGTGGTTCTCTGATTAGATTTACAGTTCAGGTGTTAAATGTCATGGATGTTGGTTTTCTACCTGTGGACACCTGGTGAGAGGTCAGTTTAATGAATGACAAGAAACTAACGACTTTTGATCTCTGATTTATTTATGTCAAGTATAAGCTTCTGATGTTGGCTTGGCTTCCGGCTTAGTACACGTGTTGCTAGTACAATGACCTAATTGCACAGATACACTATATTGTGACTTTGTTAAGTTGTGTGTAAAACTGAAAGAACTTGTCAAGTTACATGGATATCCATTGTATTTTGTTTGTTGTTGTTTAACGTCCCATCAAGAATTTTTCACTTATATGGAAATGTCACTAGCTTCAGTTCAAGTGCCACAAATTTTGACCTCTGCTAAACCTATGAACTGATGCCAATTCAAATTCATTGCGTGCCACCTCTGCCATGATTGGGACCTCGGTTTTAAGTCTCACCTGAAAGACCCATGTCTTTTGCTTCTTATACAAAGAGATTGATGAAGGAACACTACGTTACATTAAAAACTGCTTTAGTGACTACCTGTGTATAAAGATCACCTGGTCACAAAAACCGTCTTTTGTTGTCCCCAATAGTACCATTTGTGTACAAAGGGGGTTGTTATATACAAGTTTCACTGTATTTGTTAAGTCTTAGTTATGACCTGGTACAGGGGATTGATTCTTGTGCCTTGCACTTGGGAGTCCAATTTTCTACTGCGAGATAGACCATCACAAGTGATGAATACCACTTACAGACTTTAAAGGTGGTCTTTCACAGTCTAGGTCAATACTTTATTTTGCGTACATTTATGTTTTAGATAATTTACTTGATAAATTGAACATGCAATCAGCCTTGTCTATTAAAGCCACTCAAGGGTAAAAGCAGCTGTTATAAACAAGTGGCCTTTGTAAAGAGGTTTTTTCATTAAAAGAAAGTAAACAAAGGTTATGTTTGAATAGCCTTTACAGGCAGGTGCCCTGTATACAGAGGTGGTCTTTAACTCGTCATCCCCTGGAAAACAATTGACTCTTCTGTAAATCAATGACTTGGACCAGTCCAAATGTGTCATTAGAGGAAAATGGGTTAGTGCAAGTTTGACGGTAATCACATTCTTTGCATGTATATAGAAATAAGAAGTCTATGATTTAACATTCTTGTATGTTTTACATGGTTTAGGAACTTTAAGAGTCCATTTTGATGTATTATAATCACATAGTTCACAACCATGCAAATTAATTGGGAATACTATATTGAAAACTTTATGTAATAATGTGGGACCAGTCTTGAAAGACCACTGTCATGAAAGGCCACCTGTCTTTTAAGACCACATTCTGAAAACCATTTGGCTAAATAATCCTTTAAATAAAACCTCTTTTGAAAGACCACATTGCAGTGGCATATTGGGTGATCTCTCAAGACAGGTTCCACTATAAATAATTTTATCAATAAATAGAAATATTTTACAATAAAAAAAAAACTGGATAAAATTTTACAATATTCTTTGAAAAAAAACCCTTTGAAATGAATGTACAAATGTATATACACGTATCAAAGGGAAACAAAGAATGACCGATTTAACATTTTTATATAATTAGATTATTTAGGGCATTCTTAGTCCCTGGCCAAATAAGGGGGAGGGTGCTTTAGGATTTTCATTTATTCTTCCATTTCTGTTTCATCCAGGCCATACCTCCTTCACCTCTTAACCAAAACTCACCATATTTGGTGAAGAAACACATAATAGGTAGCACATTCTTTTATCTTCTATATTTTGAATCATTTTTTATTTTGTTGATTTTATCGTCTTACCAAGTCAAAGATAGTGTAAAATTCTATCTGCCTTGATAATTTCAAATAGTGATTTCAGCCATTACTTGTAATATTTCAGTGACATTGATAACATCTCAGCTAAAAATATCTTATTCAGAACTGAATGATGACATTTCATAATGTGACACTTACCTTTACTGAAACTGAAACACTGTCAATCAACACCAAGACTGGTGAAGTTGACCTTGACCTTGATTCTAAGTATAGTCTACCGTGGTTGCTTTGTGTTTTATTGGTGTTACAGTGGCCTCCAGTGGGGGAGCTGTCATGATTTACATTGACCATGGTAAGTGGAACCTGTATTGAGAGATTATATCCATATTTCAGATACTGATGACAGGTGGGACATACAAGCCATTGGCTCAACTGTATGTAATATACATATTGCTATATTAATGATCTACATGTACAGTAGGACCAAGATAAATTAGGACATATCAACACAACTACCGTAAAGTCCCCTTAGGCACACAATAAAACTGGTCTTTATTGGGAGGTGCTCTTTATGTAGAAGTTGGTTTTACTCAAATGGTACCTTGGGGACAGCATAAAAACAGTGTTTATGACCAGGTGGTCATTATACACAGTTGGTCGTGAAAGTAGGTTTTACTGTAGTGTAAAATGGATCGTAACAGGGTGACAGGAGAGTCATCCACACAAAAATATTAAAGCTACAGATATACAAGAAAACAGAGAAAGTGAATGTTTTAGCTGCACACCCCTTTATAAATGTTTTAAAGTAGATGGTATAATTTTGATTTTAACAGAACCTGGTTGTTTCGTTTTGTCTTGGTGGACCTTTATCTTGCCATTTCCATACACAAGCTAGTATATGATCAACAGTATGTTTTTCTACATGGTTGTTCCTGTATTACCTATAAATGTACTATCTTATATAGATTTTGGCTCAAGATTTACATTGTTATTTCATTTTGTCTCAAGTTTTAAGAACATCAACAGTTGGTGTGGCGAATAAATTGTAAACATAAATTTGTTGACCTAAATACATTCCTAAAAATGTGTCAGCTGGTCTGTAGTTACAAGGTCACACCACAAGGTCAAGTTACAGGTAAGAGGAATTCAAAACACAGTAATTAATCAGCCTTTTGTTTTGTCTGTGTCGTTACGTCAGAAGCTCTGTATTACAGGTGATTCCAAATTTGAAAAAAAATATATCTTGCTGTAAAAGTACATACAGACTTGACTGCTTGCTTTGGCTTGATTTAAAGAGAGGTGTGACTATATAGTCTCACCCTTGTCACATGTCCCTGTTGAGCAGGGAGAGATGTGTGTATGTGTGTGCATTTATGCCCTTGCTAGAGTGTCCATGTTGACAGGAGATAAAAACTCACCTCTGAAAATCTGGCACAACTGGAGTTTGAACCAGGTACCTTCATGTTCAAGATCTGGCACTCTACCAGCTACTCTGTCCATGACAAACAGACTGTAGGAATGGAAACAATGGCCATTAATCTCTCCCGGTGGTTCATTAACATAGACTATCACAGTGGATACCTAAGACTTCCTCAAAACAGAGAATGATTGTTTCTTCATCAGGCGCTTACCTTAAGAAGTTAAAGCCATAGTTCATTTGGATGAGACATCCACCAAGTTTCTGTGTTATGATAAGTGTGCACTACCTGTGGTAGTTTTATGGTAGAACATTCAACAAATGATAGATCCGGGGTTCAGTTTATGGTTATCCAGTTGCCATCTTAGTAATACAAGTGCATTTATAATGAAACCAGTGTCATAACTGTAAAATGGGTAGAATTAACTATAATATAATCAAAAGGTTTCCTAACCCCGCCAAGTTGTGTGAATCAGATAATCCTTAACATGTTCACAAGAAGAGAATGAGTGAAATCCACTTGCATGTATAAGTCTTACTGTCAGAAATGTCAAAAGTGTTGTGTTCACAAATAATCCACCTATAAGTCTTTTTGTCAGAAGTATTATGTTCACAAACTATCCACTTATAAATCTTATTGTCTGAAGTGTCATGTTCACAAATAATCCACCTGTAAGTTTTACTGTCTGAAGTTTTATGTTCACAAACAGTCCAATGTAAGTCTTTTTGTCAGAAGTGTCATGTTCACAAACAATCCACTTGTAAGTCTTACTATCAGAAGTGTCATGTTCACAAACAATCCACTTATAAATCTTACTGTCAGAAGTGTCATGTTCACAAACAATCCACTTATAAATCTTACTGTCAGAAGTGTTATGTTCACAAACAATCCACTTATAAATCTTACTGTCAGAAGTGTCATGTTCACAAACAATCCACTTATAAATCTTACTGTCAGAAGTGTCATGTTCACAAACAATCCACTTATAAATCTTACTGTCAGAAGTGTCATGTTCACAAAGAATCCACTTATAAGTCTTGCTGTCAGAAGTGTCATGTTCACAAACAATCCAATGTAAGTCTTACTGTCAGAAGTGTCATGTTCACATACAATCCAATGTATGTCTTATTGTCAGAAGTGTCATGTTCACAAACAATCCAATGTAAGTCTTATTGTCAGAAGTGTCATGTTCACAAACAATCCAATGTAAGTCTTATTGTCAGAAGTGTTATGTTCACATACAATCCACTGTAAGTCTTACTGTCAGAAGTGCCATGTTCACAAACAATCCACTTATAAGTCTTACTGTCAGAAGTGTCATGTTCGTAAACAATCCACCCATAAGTTTTACTGTCAGAAGTGTCATGTTCACAAACAATCCACTTATAAGTCTTACTGTCAGAAGAGTCATGTTCACAAACAATCCACCCATAAGTCTTACTGTCAGGAGTGTCAAAAGCGCTGTATTCATAAAAAGTGTCTCAGGGATTGTAAGACAGTGGAACCTGTTTCGAAAGACCACTCTCATGTGGCTTTTCCTGTCCTTTGGACTAGACATAAAAAATACCAAAGTCCTGTGTCACAGTAGGTATCGGCAAGTTAAAGAACTCTCACTGCTAAATGGCCATAAGTGCCGAGCCTAGGCCAAAATTTGAAACCCTTCACCAGCATTTGGAGACGGCTCCATATAACTGAAATACTCTTGAGTGGGACGTTAAACAACAATACAACAACAACAACTGCTATCATAAAAACAAAGCTTCCTTTTAGATCACAATGAAGAAATCACTCATTTAAATATCTTTTAAGTAAAACCCCTTTTGAGAGACCACCTGACTTGGGGAAACCACATTTCAGTGGCGGATAGGGTGGTTTCTCAACACAGGTTCTACTGTACTATAGCTCTTGTGTGTTGCTGTAAATTGTTTATATTTATTTTGAGTAGAACAACTAATTACCTTTTTTTACCTATTAATTCACTTTTTACTATTTCTATTTAATTGACATACCTGTACTTATATACAGGTACATAAAAGTAACTTAGTGAGGTCAATACTCCATAAAAAAATAAAGAATTATGGCAACAGATATATCCGCGAAAAGAAAGAGTTTATTTTAAAGACTTCGAATTGTACCAACAATACAAGCAACAAATAACATTACAATGACGCTATTGTAGTTTGTAGTCAGAAGAATCGGACATTGTCATTGACCCAGTATCTAAACAGTAAAGTAATTAGGTCGGTTACCTGACACTTGAATACATTAAGTGTTAAATATTATGTCACTAAGTAGGACGGGTTACCACACCATTGTTCTGTAGCACATGATGTAAGGATTGGTGCCGCCCACTTAATTTTAACTTTCATTGTGTCACATGTACTTAACAAAATAGATATAAGCAAATAGGTACAAGTTAACTCCTTTGATATCAAGAATAACTCATAGATAATTATGTCCAGATCTCATTAGTACACTATATGTGTATATGAGTGGCAACCATAGCAATATAAAATGGCTTAACCTTCTTTCACACACACATGTACACAGGCACACACAATATAATGTACACACATGTGTACACACACACAATACGATATGATACACATACCTCTTTGATCTGATTTGCTGTTATCCATTACAAGAAAGTTTTTGTTACAAATGGTAAATTGAATATTTCAAACTCTGGGCTCAAAACATCTTTGACCTCTTTGACCTTTAGTCTTGAGCTTTCAGATGAAGCCCAAATTGATTATATGAGTAAATTTGTGGGTTTCCTTCTTTTATGTCTGTAGCCCTTTCCAAGATTTATCACGAGAGTTTTGACCTTCATAATTAAAATAGTTACTGCCAGTGTATAGTAGAATTTGGTTCTTGAACAACTTGGCTTGTCATTCATCACTGAACTATGATCTGACAAGACAAATGGGTCTCTCTAAAAATGGGTCTTAAAGCATTATTTGACCCATCATCGTAAAAATCACGGTCGGTAATTGCTATGCTCTTTCCTACCCGTGTTCACATGCAATGGAGCAAGTAAACGATGCTCACATATGTCAACCAATCAGATCGAGGCTTTTAAACAGTTTCAAAATTGTATTGATTCAATAGGCTATGTGATAACTTCCATTATTGATCACAACTACATTGTACTGTGATTGGATAAATTGGGCAACACCTATGACCTATGACTACAAGAGATTTTGGTCACATGAGATCACGTGAGCATAGTGATTCTGGACCATGGTTTATGACTATGTTTTTGACCAAGTTGTTATCAAATTATGGTCTTAGAAGATGAGTGGTCTCTCAAGAACAACAGTACTACAAACAAAATCAAAAGAAAATATTCTTGTACAAAATATAAACGGAGATTAAGAAAGCTCCTAACTTCAACCGTTGATGGACAAAAATTCTAATATCCACTAAACAACCACTCGAGTTCAAGCTCGACAAATCAACAGAAAATATTCTGGTATAAAATACAAAAGGGAGATGAAAAAAAACTTCAACTTTGACCATTGATAGACCATTGATAGACGAAAAGTCCAATATCCACTAAATAGTCACTCAAGTTCAATCTCCACCATTGCCAGTTTGTTTTATTACAGATGGAACTGTTATAAGTATTTGAATGTAAAAAAAAATTATGAAATCCATTAAAATTCCTTGTCTGTTTAGGGTCGGGTGCCATTACAGACACACTTTGTCAGTAATCCTAACAGTTTGTAGTTAAGATTAGCTGAGATAGGCAATACAAGATAATTTTTTCTGATCTTATACATGTACAATACCTATTTAAATGTTTTATATAACCCCACCCTGTCGACACTTACCGAGATAAAACACATGTACGACGTCACTGTGTCTATATTAAATCGACTTTAGTGTATTTTTGTAATCTTGTATGAAATATGATTAATATCCTCTCAGAAATAGATCCTTAATTTGTTTATTTTCCACAATGGCCGATGTGGTTTTTGGATAGATAACAAATAAAGATAAGAAAAGTCTATTTCTCGCAATACACACTGCAACAATGATACTTACATAAGTACCATCTGTTTACTTAACACTTTAAAAAAGATGAAAAAAGTGAAGCCTATATTGACTTTATCTTAAAAATACAAACTTGTATCTGAAGTCAAATTTGTTCGGTATTCAAAAACTTTGTAATTCATGGATAATTCCATGAGTAAACATCACAACCTGCTGGGGCTGTGATAACAATGTTTGGAAATGAAGTAGTTAAAATACATTATGAGGTTGGCAATTGTTATAAGTATTATCAAGTCGGTTGTAAATAAAACTAAGTCCTAACATAAACTTTGTTTTTTGGAAGCTTAAGTTTGTTGTTTATCATGAATTGTGTTTTACGCCACACTCGACAAATTTTTCCGTCATATGGTGGTGGACATTTTGAATAGTGGAGGAGACAGCCTGGTTACAATAGTCTGGAAACAGACCACAGGTCTTCCGAAATAATTTGTAAACTTTATGCAACTGGACATATTGTATATTTATGACACAAAATTGTAAATAAAATAGAAAATTATTGCCCATTTGAAGACAAATTATGAAATATAAAAATTGTTTGATTAGCATACTCAAAGAATTTTAATTTTGCCATGGGAGGATTAATAATTTTACACAATATACAAATGTACATGTACATGTATTCATGTTTTGGTTGTAGATGATAAATAATATGATATAAGTTTAGCTTCACTTATTGGACACAATTTGTTACTTTGGACTCAGTTTCATCAGAAAGGTTTGTGACTTTCATTGTTTTTGTTGAGCACTTAAGGAAGGAGTGATCACATCCTTTTTTTAAAGATTCTTAGGGATGATTGAGTTCCGGGATTCCAACTCGGGACCCTCTGCTCGCAAAGCAAATATTTTTACACGCTGAGCAGTCCCCAGCATACTGATGTAAATGTCCTGAATTATTTATAGAATGCAAGTTTTGAATAGATTGTCTGTTAATACAGGTTTTACTGTACATTTTGTTGGCAATTTCTGATAACAGAATATCATTACATAAGATCACCACATTATACCGGGGATTTTCCTGGGCCATTTTGGGATCCGGTTACAGGACCATTTCCTAAAGCCAAAATGGCTTGCATTTTCCCCAAAATATGCCAAAATTCTCAATTTGGAATTTCAAAATAGAGAATAAAATATTTTCAAAACAAATTTCTCAAATTAAGTTTTTCTGATTTTCCAGAATTAAGAAAATTGGAAAATCCCTGTGTACACTGCAATTTACTGTGATAAAGTCAGCTGATCGGAAACATCACTAATTTTAGTTTGACAACTGTTCCCCCCCACCCACCCATGCAGTATCCATTGCTCTGGCACTACATGGTTTCAAACATACACCTACATAACATTTTTGTGTTTCTTGGAAGAAACAGTTATCTCCCTTGTCTTGTCAATTTATCACTACATGTATATAGGAAGTGCTGGTGTTATTGTGCATCCAGGTTTATGAACTATATCCTTTAATGTATTGAACCAAATCTTACTGTAACCTTTTCTGTCACTGCTATAAATAACACTTTTAATTAGTTCTGTACATGTTTGTGATTTTTATAGAAGTTTATGAGAGGTTTGTTCTAAAAATTGCAATCATTTGTTATACACTTCTACTGACACATGACTGTACCAACAAGAGTTATGCCCCTTTTACTTTTCATCAGTTCTATTTGTTTTAATATTGATTCATATTGCATGAAGAGTTTTTCTGTTTTATGGACACATTATCAGCTTACGGGGAAGTATCACAAATTTTGATGTTTACTATGAACTTAGGTCTATACAGGTAGGGTTTTCTGTAACATCCCATACCTACCATAACATTGTAAACCTCATCTCAAGAGAATTTGGACTTTCTTGTTATACATTCAAGACTGTAGTGATTTTCAGAGGAACATGCAGATTTTGGTCACATAAGACAGTAAGTCACTTAACTCATTCACCCCTAAAGACACATTTGGACTGGTCTAAGTCATTGATTTATAGAATAGTCTATTGTTTTTCAGGGTGTTGATGAGTTAACACAGACCAATCTTAATGTTATTACCAACTCTACTTGCTTTTTTTGTATAGTATATACATGTACATAAAATAAAATTTCATTAAAAATTTTATAGGTTTCAAATAGACTATTTATTCACTGAAATCAGTTGGAATATAAGTTTTGCTTACATTGAATCAAAAAAGATGTGCTGTCATAAAACAATATCTTTGTCAATATACAGACATTTACATAGTTAGGGCCATATAATCATGATCATTTGACAGATAAGAAGGGAGACACTTAAAACAGAATTTTTACATAGGAAATAATATCAGTCAGTTCAGAGTATGGTCACATAAGAAAGGGAGTCTTTATATACAAGGGGTCACTAAGGCAGTCCAGAATACGGTCACACACGACAGGGAGTCTTTATATACAGGGGGTCATTTAGGAAGTCCAGAATACCGTCACACACGACAGGGAGTCTTTATATACAAGGGGTCACTAAGTTCCAGAATACGGTCACACACGACAGGGAGTCTTTATATACAAGGGGTCACTAAGGCAGTCCAAATACGGTCAACAGGACAGGAGTCTTTATATACAAGGGGGTCACTAAGGAAGTCCAGAATATGGTCACACATGACAGGGAGTCTTTATATACAAGGGGTCACTAAGGCAGTCCAGAATACGGTCACACACGACAGGGAGTCTTTATATACAAGGGGTCACTAAGGCAGTCCAGAATACGGTCACACACGACATCTTTATATACAAGGGTCACTAAGGCAGTCCAGAATACGGTCACACACACAGGGAGTCTTTATATACAGGGGGTCATTTAGGAAGTCCAGAATACGGTCACACACGAAGGCAGTCCATATACAGGGGGTCATTTAGGAAGTCCAGAATACGGTCACACACGACAGGGAGTCTTTATATACAAGGGGTCACTAAGGCAGTCCAGAATACGGTCACACACGACAGGGAGTCTTTATATACAAGGGGTCCAGAATACGGTCACACATGACAGGGAGTCTTTATATACAAGGGGTCACTAAGGAAGTCCAGAATATGGTCACACATGACAGGGAGTCTTTATATACAAGGGGTCACTAAGGCAGTCCAGAATACGGTCACACACGACAGGGAGTCTTTATATACAAGGGGTCACTAAGGCAGTCAGGTCACACACGACAGGGAGTCTTTATATACAAGGGGTCACTAAGGCAGTCCAGAATACGGTCACACACGACAGGGAGTCTTTATATACAGGGGGTCATTTAGGAAGTCCAGAATACGGTCACACACGACAGGGAGTCTTTATATACAGGGGGTCATTTAGGAAGTCCAGAATACGGTCACACACGACAGGGAGTCTTTATATACAAGGGGTCACTAAGGCAGTCCAGAATATGGTCACACATGACAGGGAGTCTTTATATACAAGGGGTCACTAAGGCAGTCCAGAATACGGTCACACATGACAGGGAGTCTTTATATACAAGGGGTCACTAAGGAAGTCCAGAATATGGTCACACATGACAGGGAGTCTTTATATACAAGGGGTCACTTACGAAGTCCAGAATACGGTCACACACGACAGGGAGTCTTTATATACAGGGGGTCACTAAGGCAGTCCAGAATACGGTCACACACGGTCAACACACGACAGGGAGTCTTTATATACAAGGGGGTCACTAAGGCAGTCCAGAATACGGTCACACACGACAGGGAGTCTTTATATACAAGGGGTCACTAAGGCAGTCCAGAATACGGTCACACACGACAGGGAGTCTTTATATACAAGGGGTCACTAAGGCAGTCCAGAATACGGTCACACATGACAGGGAGTCTTTATATACAGGGGGTCACTAAGGCAGGTCACAGACAGGGAGTCTTTATATACAAGGGGTCACACAGTCCAGAATACGGTCACACACGACAGGGAGTCTTTATATACAAGGGGTCACTAAGGCAGTCCAGAATATGGTCACACACGACAGGGAGTCACAAGGGGTCACTAAGGCAGTCCAGAATACGTCCACACGACAGGGAGTCTTTAAGGGGTCACTAAGGCAGTCCAGAATACGGTCACACATGACAGGGAGTCTTTATATACAAGGGGTCACTAAGGCAGTCCAGAATACGGTCACACATGACAGGGAGTCTTTATATACAAGGGGTCACTAAGGCAGTCCAGAATATGGTCACACACGACAGGGAGTCTTTATATGCAGGGGGTCACTAAGGCAGTCCAGAATACGGTCACACACGACAGGGAGTCTTTATATACAAGGGGTCACTAAGGCAGTCCAGAATACGGTCACACACGACAGGGAGTCTTTATATACAAGGGGTCACTAAGGCAGTCCAGAATACGGTCACACACGACAGGGAGTCTTTATATACAAGGGGTCACTAAGGCAGTCCAGAATACGGTCACACACGACAGGGTCTTTATATGCAGTCACTAAGGCATCCAGAATACGGTCACACACGACAGGGAGTCTTTATATACAAGGGGTCTAAGGCAGTCCAGAATACGGTCACACACGACAGGGAGTTTTATATACAAGGGGTCACTAAGGCAGTCCAGAATACGGTCACACATGACAGGGAGTCTTTATATACAGGGGGTCACTAAGGCAGTCAAGAGTAGTCCCAATATATTTTAAAAGGTCAAAGGCCTGACCAAGATTCAAACTTGATATTTTTCGCTTGTGAGAGGAAATTCTTTACCACTAGACCACCATTAGCATCTTTAAAATGAAATCAGTAAAAAGATAATTGGGTAATGTATAGTAATTCATAATGTACAGTAATTCCTAATATATAGTAATTCCTAATGTATAGTAATTTTTAACGTATAGTAATTCGTAATGTATAGTAATTCCTAATGTATAGTAATTTCCTAATGTATAGTAATTTGTAATGTATAGTAATTCTGATACACAAGCATACACATAAATGTAAATACAATGTACATTGTATTATTTCAGTTGCCTCGTGTTTGGTGGTCCCATAACAGTCAATCTGCACCACTTTCTCGCATTCCATAATGTGTCGGAGATTATTAGGTTCACACAGTTAACGTAAAGATGTCTACTGCCAATGCATATATCTATCATTATTTACAGTTACTTATAGAACTGGACAGGGACAAAAAGCTCCAAATTATGTACATTAACATTCTCTTTGATGTTTTTGTATTGTGAGCATTTGTATGTGTTGGGTCATGTTGCCTCTTGGCAATTATACACTATGTCTGCAGCCATATTGCTTTGATATAGTGGTACATACTGTTCTAAGTCACATAGTATATAGTAAGTTGATAGTGGAATTTCCAGCTCATTGCTATGGTATGTCTATCCCAATGGTGTCTGTCCAAACGGTATGTCCATCTGAACTTTACATCTGTCCGAAAGTGTCTTTGTAGAGTTATCGTGGTGACATATTTGTTGCAATTGGTGACTATTTGACATGCATTGTGGGTACACATTTGAATGAATTTAACTTTACTTCAAGCAAAAAGCCCTGATGTACTTTTCTTCAATTTCAAATTTGGAATGTGCTGTTGCAAGTGAAAGGCGTTGGGATTTTCAGTATCCCTTACAGGTCCCTGGGGCCAGTTGGGAAAGGCAAAACGTTAAAATGATGCAGTCTTCAAAAATCTTCTTTAGAACTGGAAACGATATGTCCAAATAGCAAACCAGGTTTCCGGCTTCCTCCCACAGCAAGGACCCCCGCACGCCAACATCAGGGCCAACGAGAGATATTAATATAAGTTGACACAACTTGTTTGTCAATCGTTGTAAAATAAAGTTTAAAATTTTAAAGTAGCAAACCAACTAGGTATATATTTAACTCCTCAACCCCGGAAAAACATTGGACTGGTCTGTAAATCAATGATAGACCAGTCCAAATGTGTCTTTAGGGGTGATCAAGTTAAACAAGCAAGTAAGCCTTTATATAAAGGTTACCAGGTAAGCTCCTTTAGACTCTTGTACCCTCATTGTACCTCCTCCTAGCAAATTTCTATTTTTGAATAGATTACTTGATGCTCTGCAGTGCTTGTTTTAATGGGTTGTCATGTAACTTTGGATCAAGTGATTATCGATACATCAAAACCATAAAGTAGGCAGTTTGGTAAAGTATTCCCGAATGATATACATTGTACATGACCTGAATAAATAACATGTATAATTTTTCACAATTGTGTTATTGATTAGACATCGACAAGTTTGTAAAAAAAAGATGACGCAAATCGAAAATGAAACAAATTTTTTTAACTTTGCTATTGAAATTTCACAAAGTTCAGAATTCTTGACCTTATGAAACGTATAAACTGCACCTTTATATAAACCGCAGGACTCCAGGAGTTGAAAAAAGTATCTGTTTATATTCCAAAAAGTACAGCATACGAAGTGAGAGTCTTCCAGACCAAATCTAACTATTAAGAGTCTTAGTAATGTACGTGTAACATGTATTGAACACATCTATAATTGTCAAATCTCGAATAATACAGGAAGTAACTGCTCGTTTACCACAAAGACAGAAGTTGAAACTCGGTATGGTCTGTCCGATGTCAGACTTAAGACCAAGGGGTCCATATCATTGTGTTGTCATCCATCCATAACACAGGTCAAAATTTGTGATACGTCACCAATGATTGGTGATATCACCATGTTAGTGAAATATTGTTTAGAGATGTAAAGCAACATTGAACTAAAAATCAAGGATTATCTATAGTTTAGTTAGTGCTACATGTCTACTTGACCTCACATTTCAAGATCGTCTGATGTCATCTTGACAGTAACGTGAAGGTCATATTGTGGAACAGTTTGTGTTGAACACTGATATATACACATAAAAAGCCAGACAGGTATAAAAAATATGTTCTCTGTGGAAGAAGGACATCGAAATCTTGTGTACCGTATTAAAACAGGACGTGTTATTGCATGTTCAGTTCATTTATTTCCAATTCAAATAAAATTGAAATTAAAGTTTTCTTTGATAATGTATTACAACTGTTATAAACGATTTAATGGCTCCCTGTACGTGAGACATATATGTCATTTTAACCCCCACATGTTCAATTTTTTTCTCCTCTATAATGCAATATATGAATAGAGAAAAGAATACTTACTTTTTCAGACTATTAAACAGGAAAATGATTTTTATTATATTATTTTCACACCTGACGATGTTCATTTATGTTTTACAAATTTGAACATAAAATTTACCTTCAGTAAAATTACACTTATCAATTTAAAACTTCCCTATAAAACTGCCTAATCAAGGCTTTGTAAGCTAATTTTTAGAGCTATATAATTTTCACCATAAATCATGTGACCCATCAGTCTGGGGGGGAAATCTTATGTTAACCCTTTTATCTCTAATTACCAGAATGGTATGTTGTTTTCTATTGTTTAAGACCAGTGTATAATGGTTTATAGGTTGAAAAGGTTAATAAATCATCAGCTGTATTTTGTTTGTAAACTTTTGTCCTTAGATATTGATTGTCAGAGTGCCACATGATCTCTAGTCGATGCTGGTTTGAGCCCTGCTATAAACTAAGATGGCATTATTAGAATATTTGCTAGTTTCCGTAGAGAAGGTCGGTGGTCTGTTGGTACATTGTAGCTCGGGGTTTTCTGTTCCACCATTGACAATTTTCTGCCACCATATGACTGAAAGATTGTTGAGAGAAGATTTAAAACAGCAGTGAAAGATATTGGGATATTGTTGTCCCGCAAATATAGATCACAGTCCATTTAAATTGCCATTTTTTGTACCATTTAAACAAAAACCATGATATATGAGCAAAGGGCTGTCATTGATAGACTCGATATCGATGTATTGATATACAAATTGATTCGATACAGTAATCGCTACATTTTTTTAGTATCGATACATTTCATAATGCATTTCACAGTATGTACTTTCTTTTACAACTTCCAAAATTTTCCAATTGTTTTACATCATATTCTCGAACTACGTTATATTTTATTCTAACGTTTCAATTTGTTCAGATAAACAATGTTTACCTTGCAATGATTTCTTTTTAATCATCAGATAGTAGAATACACAGTAAAGCACCTAAATATTATAATGAGTCTATATATTTTGAATGCATTATTCATAGAAGTACCATATTATTCGATTTATTGATATATCGATACTTTTTAATTATCCATATATCGATATGTAATTTCTGATCAATGAAAGCCCTATCTACGCATTGAGGTTCTTACATTGTACACTAAAACTTGTATATAACGACCCTCTTGCGGACACAACAAAACCAGTCTTAATAGGGTGGTGTTCTTTATAAAGAGGTTGATTTGTTCACAAATGATACTGTTGGGGACAGCAAAAAACAGTCTTTGTGACGAGGTGGTCTTTATACACAGGTGGTCACTAAAGCAGGTTTTACTGTAATTGATAAGTCTGTATGAAGAACTACAAAAGGATTCACCATCACATTATATAATATTCCATTTCTTAATTAAATCAAACTAACAGATTTTAATAGTTCATAAAATCAATAAAACTGAATTAGATTGAAACAAATTATATGTAGAAAATTTGAATTATTCATTCATGCATCAAAATAATGCATGTACTAAATACACAAAATGTATCCTAAAAGTAACAATGTAATTTGTAATGCCAATATCTGAGTTTTAATTTCATCTAAAACCTTTTATATTGATGTAAATTCATTAAAATCATTCAGCCGATCATTATTTTCCAAACTCGGCATAAAAGTTAAATTACTGATAGTTTAAAATTCCATGTTAAAATTTGTAAATTTCATTAACCCATTAGGACTTTGATAACATTTAAAAACTTGACACACATCAGATTTCCATGGCAATAATGGGTTTGTCTTTCAAGACATTTGGTTACACTTTATTGTTAGTAAATTGATTGGCTGTTAACAGGTGGTTTTTATGCAAATGAGTAATCAGATTTCAGTAGCTGTCAAAATGTAATTGCTAGGTTGTCTGGTGATGTACAAATTGACTTTCCTACTTATGATGCTGTTCCATGATAAGACTTATCACAGTTTAAACAAAAAGACAAGATAGGTTTATTACCTGCGAAAAGCTAAGACAATGTAAACAGACTAATCCCCATGGATTTCCAGCTTACATTGTAGGCAGTAAACAAAGACGATTCATATGAAAATATCAGAAAGATAGAAAACTGATACTTGAATGACCGTCTAAAATTTTACAATGAAGAAGATAATTGCATTTGGTCACTCGAGATATCGAAATATGCAGAATGATAGTAACACCTTCGGATCAGTCCATTGGTGTGGGGACCATCTGAAATCAAACTCGAGGTTTAAATGAGGGTATTATTTTATGTGGGACATTATCTGAAAACTAAGCAAATCGGGTATGTTCGTAATAATGAGTGTTTACTATTTGTATACATATGAGTGAATGAATTTCTTACGATTTCACAATGCTCACAGTACATTGATACACTATAGCGTGATGAGACGGTCAAATAGGAATTCTAAATGTAACGTCACCTTTGCCGAGGTAAATTATACTTTTTTCTATAACGTGATTATTATGATATTTAATGTATAACCGTTGAGGTTCAATGGTTTATGATTGAATTAACATATACATATATTCATAATTTTTGCTGTTTGTCGCATTAACAGAGTATATAGCATTAGGCTTAAATTATAGTATCTGGTTGTTATCTAACTTTAATGTTTTGTCTGTTGTCTTTTATCAGGATCTATTTTACACATAGATATCGGCTAACTGATTTTGTATTGATGAATTCTCAGATGAATATTGTGTAGAAGCACTACACCACCATAGCTGCTTGCATAAAGAAATTGCCTGTTAATTAAATATCTTTCCATATACCCCCTCCTATCCCCTACATAAGCACACACACCAAGACCAACCCCCACCCCTACCTCCTTCCCCCACACATACTTTAAACTCCAAGAACAAGTTATGAAAATATGTACATACTTGCCAAGTCTCCTATTTTTTATGTAAAATTTTGATAATTTTTTCAAGAAAAATGCATATTTCCCCAATGAAAAATTTCAACTTTCCAATTAATTCATACTGAAATTTAGAGTCTCTCCCATGAGACTGAAAAATCTCCCCCGTGAAAATTTTTCAAGGTTGGCAAGTCTGTATGTATAAGCCTTGAAAATGAACACATTTCAAAAGTTTGATTGTGCTGTTGTTCAGTTTCATATGATTTGCTGATCTAAGCAAATTGACTCATTTTCAGGGATTTTAATGCATTGACATTTGAAGTTTTATAGCTTTTGTCAGTAGATGGTGATTCTGTTTTAATGGCCTCTGAGGTTATTGTCGGCTGATTGTATAAATTGACAATTGACACTTACTAAATAGGTCTTCAATAACATTTAAAAAGGTATATATCTATCTTGTTTATTGTGATACATTATATAGTCTCTGTAATGGCTGACTTTGTGAAGCAAGTCAATTACCTTATCTATTAGCAAAAGGCTGTTGACATTTTAATCTCTAACCTCCTAAAATATATGAATGAAATTTTTATGGAGGTTGGTTATATAGAATTTATCAGGGCAAACACCACCAAATATTTACTTTGTACATATGATGGCAGACATTTTGGACACTCGTTGCTGTGTATGGGTGGAAATGTGTCTGGCAATCTGATTGGTCATTATATAGATGTGTTCTATCATAGAATTTCTCTTAACTTTTCACACCCTGGATCCAGAATTTAGGAGTTGGGAAAATCTGTATAAATATTATACACAATATAATGATATACCATATATATCTGGAAAGTTTTGCCCTTAGATGAGAGGGCCGCAACTTTAAATTGACTGAAATTTTCAAGCCAAATAATTTTAAAACTCTTTCACCGCCAAGCCATCCAATATTGCATGATCCCTGCTTGCCAAGCATTTCAGTGATGCATTAGTTGTTAATCATGTGGGTACATTCAAATTGTAATATCTAAAAAACTATTGATCCAATCTTCGTCAAATTTTTGACACATATGCAGTAGGTCTATATATTTTTTATGTACATGCAATGTAATATAGTTGTCAAAGGTCATGTGACTTCAGCGGTCATCTTTGAATTTTTAAAAAATAAAAAAAAATTGTTATTTTTCAAAAATTTTAATGAATTAATATCATCTCAATATATTGTTTTATTGATACATTCTTTTTCATAAAATAAAATGCAATCATTTTGTATAAATATCACTTTAAAATAATCATTTCTGGGTAATATTTTGAGGTTTATTATCATCAGTTGTATTATAATGCACAAAGAATTTTCTCCCGTTTCAAGTAAAACTTCACAGTTAAGTCATTGATCAGTCACTATTATTTCCACAATAGAGTACAGAATGTTTGAAACTATAATATTTTTTTTCAGTTTATAAAATATAATTATTTTAAAGACGATAACAGTTAATGCACAATCATATCACTGAGCATAAATTATTTCTGCCGTGGCTTGTTTGTAGTCCAACTCCCTGTGGTAATATGACTAATAAACTCTGCATTTTGATATTTGCAACATCCTATATCCGATAATATCGGTGTCATCAAAGAAATGTTTGTCCATTTCAGGTTCATTTTTAGAATTAATAATTAAAGATATCACTTATAACTTCATTTACAGTCAGCCACTTATCTCTGTTTGCCTCCGCCATTGTTTCAGGAAAGTAACATCGCATAATCACTGAGAAATCAACAATAATTGTTGCTAAAAATGCATATATATATTCGCTTGGAAATAAAATGGATGCCACTTGGGGAATCCCCTATCCTCACGGAAGTTAAATATCAATTACTGACACCTATCGTTTGAATCTAAAACATGGCAGGTAACTGTGCAAGGTATTTCGGTGACTATAGTCGCCCATGGCGGTGTATGAGTCTGTCGACTAAAGTCGCCCACGGTGGTGAAAGAGTTACAGAATGGGCATACACACCATACGTGATACTAAGGTGATTAAGGACAAATTTAAAATGGGGTGTGTATGTTTTCTGTTGTAAAAGGGAGAAAATTTCCAAATACAGTACATGTATTTGTTTGAACTGAAAACAAAATTTCTTCTATTGAATTGATTTAAAAATAGCATCCTCATGATGCACAGAGTTCAAAAGAGCTGCATCATACACTAGTTCTCTTATTTCTGTCTATACAAGAGATTCACAAAAGATATTCTAACTCATCCACCCCTGAAAAACAATAGACTCTACTGTAAATCAGTAGACCAGTCCAAATATTTCTTTAGGGATAAGTATGTTACCGGTCTCAGACAAAACCCACATACCACTGAAAACAACACACTCTAAGGAGACTCCTTGGCATATGCCAATCCAAGAGTGTCCTTCAGGGAGAATGAGTTGATAATTCTACAAGATAAAAACTAGGGTCATTATAAGAAATCATCAATACATCCTCTCCCAATAAACTGACAATTAAAACATCAACTTTTAATGTATGATAAAAGGATATATGATTATTATGTAATATAGCAGGGAAATAGATATTCTCCAGACCTGTGTTAAATAGCATCTTGTCATTTGTAATGAGAGTTTAATTACTCTTGACTGATTGGCCAGTAGATCAGTGTTCATCCATGCATACATGTACATTTCATCTTTCACTTTCCTTGACATTCATCCATCTTACAGTTTGTTATCATTATAATCATTGTCTGCAGTGCTGAAGAGGTAAAGTTTCTGACTTGGCAAGAGAAAGGATTTAAGTTTGAATCCTGCCTGATACTTTAGAACACAGATATTGACTGATAGTTGATCAAGTTCTCTGTAGTGGAAGTGAAAGTCACATGTCCAATGTCATTTGGGGGCCTCCATGGGTGAGTGGTTACAGCATCACTCTTTAAACCATGCTAAATGAAAATAAGTAATAAAATAATTGTTACTGTACACCTGTAAATTATTGCCCCTGTACACCTGTAAATTATTGTCCCTGTACACCTGTAAATTATTGCCCCTGTACACCTGTAAATTATTGCCCCTGTACACCTGTAAATTATCATCACTGTACACCTGTAAATCATTGTCCCTGTACATCTGTAAATTATTGCCCCTGTACATCTGTAAATTATCATCACTGTACATCTGTAAATTATTGCCCCTGTACATCTGTAAATTATCATCACTGTACATCTGTAAATTATTGCCCCTGTACATCTGTAAATTATTGCCCCTGTACATCTGTAAATTATCATCACTGTACATCTGTAAATTATTGCCCCTGTACATCTGTAAATTATTGCCCCTGTACATCTGTAAATTATCATCACTGTACACCTGTAAATTATCGTCCCAGTACACCTGTAAATTATCATCCCTGTACACCTGTAAATTATTGTCCCTGTACACCTGTAAATTATTGCCCCTGTACATCTGTAAATTATCATCACTGTACACCTGTAAATTATCGTCCCAGTACACCTGTAAATTATCATCCCTGTACACCTGTAAATTATTGTCCCTGTACACCTGTAAATTATTGTCCCTGTACACCTGTAAATTATTGTCCCTGTACACCTGTAAATTATTGTCCCTGTACACCTGTAAATTATCGTCCCTGTACACCTGTAAATTATCGTCCCTGTACACCTGTAAATTATCATCCCAATACACCTTTAAATTATTGCCCCTGTACACCTGTAAATTTTCGCCCCTGTACACCTGTAAATTATTGCCCTTGTACACCTGTAAATTATTGCCCCTGTACACCTGGAAATTAACACCCCTGTACACCTGTAAATTATTGCCCTTGTACACCTGTAAATTATTGCCCCTGTACACCTGGAAATTAACACCCCTGTACACCTGGAAATTATTGCCCTGGGTTTTGTTCACCCTTTTACAGTAGCAAATGTATTTACTCTGTCTTAAGTTTGCCCTAAATCATTATAGTCACATGGACTTCATGAAAGTTCATGCTTCAGTTATGTAGTTTGATTATTACAGCAATATATGCAAGTGTACCTCAGCGCAGGTTCGAGTCCTGCCGGAACCTAAGCTGATTTTTGTGAGAAAGTTTGCCAGATTATTTGCAAAAGGCCGATGGTCTCTTTCCAGGTTCTCTCCTCTACCATTAAAAACTGGCTATACAAATGTAACTGCAAAACTGTTGAGTGTGGCGTAAAATACCATTACACAAAGTAAGCCCTAGAACTTGTGTGAAATTGAACCCTAATGATACATGACTTTGAAATATGCAGTATTAAAATTCCTTCACCAACACTTTAAATCATGATATCAAAGAAGATTTAACCACCTGCGTGGATAAAAGTTCAATCAATTTGACATATATTATACAATATCTATTGAGATATCCTTTAAGTCTGGTACAGGTGAAATTGTTTACCTGTAATATTAGACAGTTAAAACTTTCCTGTAGTGAGCTGCCTAGAATCATCACTATCATTTATTTGTAGATAATATCATCAATATTGTCAATTACTTCAATATCGTCAATTTCTTCAAAGCAATAAAAATTATCCGAGAGATCCTTTCTTATATAGTCGATATCAACATTTATATAACTTTTGTTACCTATACGTAAGAGACCCCCTGCTTCAAGTAACAACATTTAAATCGCTTAAATAGTTTCATCATTAGAATAGTCTAAATATTTATGTAACGTTTTTACTTATCTGTATTCATACTGATATATGTGTACTAGTCAACAACTATTGGTATGTGGTCAGCTGAAGGACAAAATGCTTTAAATTACTACAACACTTGTAGGAACCTCTGTGGCAGAGTGGTTAGAGCATTGCACTTTGAACCATGAAGTCTCTGACTTCTGGTCAGCGCAGGTTCGAGCCCCGCTTGAACTTTAAAGCAGACTTTTGTGAGAATGTTTACCAATTTACTTGCGGAATGACAGCGGTCTCTTATTGGATACACTGTAACCGGGTTTTCTCCTCCACCATTAAAAACTGGCCGCCACCATATAAGTGAAAAATTGTTGAGTGTGGCGTTAAACACCATTCAAATTTAAAAATTAAAAAAACTACCTCGCTTGTTGATTGTGGTGTAAAATAACACATGAATCTTTTTCTACAGAGTAGAAATCTATAATTTGTCGACATTCATTTGGACTTCTTGCAGTGGTCTAGTGGTGGAGGATTTGACTCACAAGCTGTCCGCGATTCAATTCTCAGAACCGAGTCATTGTAACCGAGTTCTTTCCTCCTCCATTAAAAAGTGGCAGCCATCATATGATTGACACATTATTATTGGGTGCCACATGAAACACTATTCGAAATTCAACATTCAAATTTGGAACTTAGTCATGTCTATAACTTTTTTAAAAAGGTGGTTACTGTGCGGCAGAAGTGAAACTCACAAGTCTTTTGGATACGGCTTAAAACCCAGGGCATCGTTTCATAAAAATTCGTAAAATGGGGAAAAAAGTTGTAAAACCAGTTTCTATTCGTTGAACAATAAAAAAGTATTTTTTAACCTTTATATTCTACATAATAAATAATTGGTAGTCCTAAGAAATTCCGACTTACTTTATGAAATGGTCGTAAACGTTATTGGTGAATGGTCCTAAAACTAATCGGAAATCATCAAGTTTCCAACCTTTTATGAAACGATGCCCAGGTCCTTGTCAAAGCAGGTTTGACAAGTAAAAGAACCTTCACTGCATTGGCATCAGTCCATAGCAAGGGTCAAAATGTGTGGTGCTTCACCTAAAGCTTGTGAGATCTCAGTATAAGTGAACATTTCTTGGTGAGATGCAAAACAAAACAAAAATTATGTCTAAATCAGAAAATAACAGCCATTAGTCAGAGAAATTCAGATGCTTGTGATATTGAGAAGATGTACAGACTTTTTGACACAACAAACTGGTATTTAAAGGGGCATTAGCTGTGTTTTTTTCAAAATGTTTTTCTTCCTTTTTTACTACCGGTACTTAGATTGATATGCAATAACAAAAAAGAAATATACACAGCCATAAATATTTTGAAATTCCTATACATTTTGTGAAATTTGCTTGAGAAACCCAGATTTGGCACTTTTTTTTAACTTGCAATTTATTAATTCAACCTTTCTATTTGTATATGAATACTACACTGGACCTGACTTTATGTTCACAAAATATATAGGAATATAAGATATTTTTATACCTGTGTATAGTTGTTATTTGTTATTGTACATAAAGCAGTAGTAGTAAATGTAGAAAAAATCAATTTTTTTTTTTTTTTTTTTTTTTTTTTTTTTTTTTTTTTTTTTGGTAAACACAACTAGTGCCCCTTTAACTTAAGATTTCTTTAATAATTTGAAAATCAGTTTTAAATATTTGATAGATATTTCCTAATTGGGAATCTGAATATAGAGTTATTTCAGTACACAAGTTACTTTTATCAGATGTCTCATTGTTTTCTTATGTAGCTGCTTTAAATATACAATGTTTGTATTTACTCAATAACAGGAAATAAATAGTTAGCACATTTTAGTCAAATAATCTATATTTAATGACATTCACAAAGATGGGGGAGATTGCTTTTGTCAAATATTGTACAGTAAAACCTCTTTATAATGTCCCTCGTTTCATTTGGCACCTCGCTTTATGCCACAATTTTTTAAAGTCCACTTTTCCAATTTTCCCTATAACTTCATGTAATGTTTCCCTCAACCTACAGCCAAACCCCTTTATAATACCAAACTTGGAATGAACAAAAGGTGGCAGTATATCGAGGTTTCACTGTACTTTTATT
Source organism: Atrina japonica (assembly GCA_030159075.1). Classification (NCBI taxonomy): domain Eukaryota; kingdom Metazoa; phylum Mollusca; class Bivalvia; order Pterioida; family Pinnidae; genus Atrina; species Atrina japonica. The sequence continues at coordinate 341,471 of BROG01000280.1, forward strand.
GACAACCACAAAAGCGGGGAGGTGGCTATTGTTTTAGTCAGGATTAGACAGTAACAACCGAGGTCCCGTGTCACAGTAGGTGTTGGCACATCAAAGAACCCTCACTGCTCAGTGGGCTTAAGTGCCAAGGAAGGCCAAAATTTGAAGCTCCTCACTGGCATTTGGCAACATCTCTATCTGAGTGAAAGATTCTTGAGAGGGACGTTAAACAACAATAACCCATGTCTATAATCCCAGTTTCCTAACATAATCAGAGCTTTTGGTGTAGTTAAATTTGATCAATTTCGTGTTTGCTGTTCCAGAGTTATTTCCCTTGATTATACTATGTACAGTGTATTTGTACATCCAGAGTGTTGTGACTCTAGAATCTTTGTTACCTTTTACTTTTTCTAAAAATTTTGATAAGGCCATACATAAAAAGTTGTTGGTTTGCTGTAATGCGAACTACTAACTCAAAATTCTTTTTTTTTAATCATTATTATTTATTGCCATTCTGGAAATAGTTTTTTGTGTTTTTTATCAGTCTTCTGGTATGTTCCCATTGCTTATATTGCACATGCATATGGTTTAAAAAAAATCGAACCTACTTACTCACAGTAAAAAGTCTCAGTCGTGTTACAGCAAAACAACAATTTATTAAGGATGTCCTAATGAAACCTTATATTATCTTTCTGTTCTAATACTTTTCTATTCTGAGTACCTGAATAAGGAGCAAGCACTTTATATATGGAAGTGTATTATCTGATCTGCCAGATATTTTAACTTATGGAAAACACTGATTTTACAGGCCTTTTTCTGTCAATTTTTGGAAAAATCCATTTGCAATACAATTCTAACATGAATTTGTGTCAAATTGGGGAAAATAGTCAAATTAGAAAAAAAACCCACATGTATTTTGCCTTGGAATGGGACTGAATTTCGTCCACGTGGAATCTTTAGAAAAATGGCCAGTTTTACGTCAAAGGTGACAGAATTCCTTCAATAAAATTTAATGAAAAACTGTGTTAACTGGACCTAGGTTTGACAAGGCGTCAGTCATCATTTGTGTCGACAATTATGATCCTGGTCGGAGTTTAAGCCTTCAACAGATGACACCTGGATGTTAAGTTAATGTTTTGCTTATGTACAAAACACCACCGTAAACTTCAACGGTTTTATCCCGTCTTAAATCTGTACAATACAAACAACTTATTACCATAATGCCTTCTCTACTTAATATTTTATTTGTATTCATCCAATATTTTAAGTAAAAGTGTTTAGGTTCGTAAGGTTAACAGTTCATTATTCGATTTCCTTCGATCTGGAGATAAAGAGTTTAAGGTGAAAAATCATAAAATAATTGGATTTTAAATACCGTTTAATCCTCTTAAATTATTGTGTGACTTTATTTAATGTTAACACAAAAAAGACTAGAGGTGATAAGAAATTTCTGTAACAAATTCTTTTTTTATGATTCAGAAATCTGTGAATCAAATTTGTTACACCTAATCAGGTGACAATTTGGTATTATTTATTATCGTAAATTCCTGAGTGTCTATGAAATACTGCTGACAGTATTGGAGAATGATTCAGTGGAAATTGACATTAACCTAAATCAGTTGCATGATGACATTTGACCTTAGACCACCATGATCAAATTAAATATGGTTGAGTGTAAATGTTAATATGTGTGTACTCATGCATTTGTAAAGCGTTTTGCGATGGTTTAGAGTTGGATTTGGGGACCTCCATGGCCGAGTGGTTAGATGAGCATAATGTGCTTTTAAACCACAAAGTCTCTCACTTCTAACAAGCACACGTTCAAGTCCCACTGGAATCTAAGTCTGATTTTTTGAGAGTGTTTTCCAGTTTATTTGCGGAAGGCTGGTAGTCTTGTCCTGTGTACATTGTAACCAGGTTCCCTTCTAGGCTCCTAGACCAATTGTTGAGTGTGGTATAAAACACTGTAAAAAATGATATAGTTTGGTATAGTTCATATAGAGCAAGCCTGGCTCAGTCGATAGTGTGCTCGACTCTTGATCGTGAGGTCGTGACTTCGAGTCCAGCTGGCAGCAGGTCGGATTCCTGTTCTTCTGATGAGACAGTAAAAACCGAGGTCCCTTGTGACAGTAGGTGTCACCACTTTAAAGAAATCTCACTGCTCAATGGCCATTAGTGCCAAGCATAGGCCAAACTTTGAAGCCCTTCACCGGCATTGGTGACGTCTCTATGAGTAAAAGATTATTGAGTAGGATGTTAAACAACAATACAACAACAACTAAAACACCCAAGAGTGGTATGTTTTTGGTCAAGTGGTCAAAATAAGTAAAAATATCAAGTCATTTTAATAAGATTATTATGCTGGCATTGTTTGTTTTCACTGTTAAACCCTGGGAGATTCAAAACTGATTTAGGGAATTGTTGGATATTTTATATATACAAGGATTGAAGCCTTTTCGTTTCCTTGAATACAGTGTAAAAGATTTTTCTTCTCTACTTGAAAAAAATGTTTGCCATTGTACAAATGATGCGCTGTCGAGTGTGGTGTTAAACATAAGATTAAAATAACTAAACAATAATGTCTATACAGCAGGGGCATTTGTGTTCTGCATCTACATCTAGTTAATAATGTCATCTTTAAAAATTTGTAAATTGAATGCCGTCTTCCTTTTTGTAGTGTTTCCGCTGCTATTTAAAGATATTCCACTTTTCTACTACCGTTTCAGGCTGTCGTTTAAAGCCGCGGTGACCTACACGGTTTTCACAATTAGTGTCTTATTTAAAGTAGATGATTTGCAGTATTATGTAATTTCTGAAGTATTGCATGACGTAAGGTTCCTCTGACTCAATCTCTCTCTTATTATCTCTACCACTCTTTCTCCCTCCCTCCTTCCCTACAACTTTCTCTCTTTTTGTTTCTATTTCTCTCATTCTCTCTGCCCATCTATTTCTCTGTCTCTCTCATTCTCTCTCTCTGTCTCTCTGTCTTTCTCTCTCTCACCATCCCTCCCTCTGCTCCTCTATCTGTCTATCCCTGTCTCTTTGAAATGTCCATTTCTTGAAATCTACAGGTAATTGTTATATGTTATGTAATCAGTAGAATGAAAATACAATATACAAATATCGTATGAATGAAGAAACTACAGATGAATGTATGTACATGTATGTAAAAATGTGAGGTCAGTAATTCCAGGTATCTGTTTGTATATTTTGCTCCATGTGCTTAAATTGCAAATTTAAAAATGAAATATAAAAATTAATCTTTTGTAACAAATTAACCTGTCTTGAGAGACCAACCATTACAGTCACTGAAATGTTGTATCTAAAAAGAGGTTTTATTTACAAAGATAATAATTGAATGGTTTTTAACTCTTTCAACCCTAAATATCTAGGTAGTATGAGCTTTTCTATTGTTTGGACCAGTCTATTATGGCATTTAGGGTTTAAAGGGTTACTTTAAGGTCTCTCAAGAAATTACGTTTCAATTGATTCTGCCTAGTTGTAACCAAGCAATTCTGGGTCGTGGGTTTGAGCCTCGGCAGAGGTGGCTGGGTTTTCCTGTCCTTCGGATGAGACATTAAAAACCGAGGTCCTGTGTCAGAGTAGGTGTTGGCATGTTAACTCATTCAATCCTAAAGACACATTTGTTCTGGTCTAAGACATTGATATGCAGAAGAGTCCATTGCTTTTCAGGGGCTGAAGAACCCTTTCTGCTCAATGGCTGAGCATAGGACAAAATTTGAAACCCTTCACTGGCATTTGGTGACGTCTCCATATGAGTGAAAGATTCTTGAGTGGGACATTAAACAACAATACATGGGTATTTAATACCAAGTAATTCTCTTGATTTGAATTTCCAGAATAAAACAAAAAAATAGGAAAACAATAAAGTTTTGACTTGAAGAAATGTTAGAATTTTCTGGCAATGATATTACTGGTGACAATGAAATAGAAATAAGGTCAGGGGTCAAACAAACATAAACAATAGAAATTAAATTAGGTCAAAGGTCATGATATGTGATAGGTTAAAATGTGAAATAGCATGGACAATTTACACATGTTTGTGTTGTTTATGTACGGTCAATTAATTTAAACAACACCGTAAATTCTATACAAAATGTCACCCTATAAATAAGTCACCATAAAGATGATTATCGTAGGTCTGCGGAAACGTCTGGGGAATATCACCGAGCAGGGATCATAAACCCAGGTTGACACTCAGTATTATTAAACATTCAAAAGAATCAGACCAGTGTTTGCATGTCATGTACTGTTTTGTATTTCAGAGATGGGCGTTAATCGTCTTCTCAATTTTCACGTTTGGGTATATAATCTTTCCAAAGTTGCCACAACAAATTTTAGTATAAATATTTGCTACCTGTTAAAAAATTGTGTGCGGTTTTGGACAGGTGACAAACATTCAGGTATCAAGACCTACCCGCTATTAACTTTGGAATGGGATTAAAATCTTATTACAATAGTACTAGAGACCTCCGTCGCCAAATGTTTAGAACATCAAACTCTCACCTCTAGTCAGCACGGCTTCATGTCAGGTTGAAGCATAAGCTGCTAAAGTGAGCAGGTTTGTACGTTTACCTGCAGAAGGTTGGTGCATGTTTCCCTGGGTACATTTTGTTTCTTGGGTACATTGTGTGTCTCAGGTACATTGTATTTCCTGGGTACATTGTGTTTCCAGAGTACATTGAATTTCATGGGTACATTGTGTTTCCAAGTTACATTGTGTTTCTGAGGTATTTTGTGTGTCTTGTGTACATTGTATTTTCTGGGTACATTGGATTTCCAAGTTACAGTATATTGTGTTTCTGGGGTACATTGTGTTTCCCTGGGTACATTGTATTTCCTGGGTACATTGTGTTTCCAGAGTACATTGTATTTCCTGGGTACATTGTGTTTCCAGAGTACATTGTATTTCCTGGGTACATTGTGTTTCCAGAGTACATTGAATTTCATGGGTACATTGTGTTTTCTAGGTAAATTGTGTTTCCAGATTACATTGTATTTCCTGGGTACATTGGTTTTCCAGAGTACATTGTATTTCAAGGGTACATTGTTTTTCCAGAATACATTGCATTTTCTGGGTACATTGTATATTCTGCAGACATTGTTTATCCAGAGTACATTATATTTTCTGGGAACATTGGTATTCCAGAGTACATTATATTTTCTGGGAACATTGGTATTCCAGAGTACATTATATTTTCTGGGAACATTATATTTCCAGAGTACATTGCATTTCCTGGGTACATTGTTTATCCAGAGTACATTGTATTTTCTGGGGTAAATTGTGTTTCCAGAGTACATTGCATTTCCTGGGTACATTGTTTATCCAGAGTACATTGTATTTTCTGGGAACATTTGTTTTCCAGAGTATTTTGTATTTCCTGGGTACATTGTTTATCCAGAGTACATTGAATTTTCTGGGAACATTGTTTATCCAGAGTACATTGTATTTTCTGGGAACATTTGTTTTCCAGAGTATTTTGTATTTCCTGGGTACATTGTTTATCCAGAGTACATTGAATTTTCTGGGAACATTGTTTATCCAGAGTACATTGTATTTTCTGGGAACATTGTTTATCCAGAGTACATTGTATTTTCTGGGTACATTGTTTATCCAGAGTACATTGTATTTTCTGGGAACATTGGTTTTCCAGAGTACATTGTATTTTCTGGGAACATTGGTTTTCCAGAGTACATTGTATTTCCTGGGTATGCTGTATTTCCAAGTTACATTGTATTTCTTAGGTACATTGTATTTCTTAGGTACATTGTATTTCTTAGGTACATTGTATTTCTTAGGTACATTGTATTTCTTAGGTACATTGTATTTCTTAGGTACATTGTATTTCCAAGTTACATTGTATTTCAAGGGTACATTGTATTTCTTAGGTACATTGTATTTCAAGGGTACATTGTATTTCTTAGGTACATTGTATTTCCAAGTTACATTGTATTTCTTAGGTACATTGTATTTCAAGGGTACATTGTGTTTCCTGGATACATTGTTTTGAAGAGACCACTAGCTTTTTAACAAATTTTCCCCCACAGAATCAGCTTAGTTTCCAGTGGGACTTGAACTTGCACTGATGAGAGGTTAGAAACATCATTTGCAACCACTCGACCATGGAGGCCCTTCATCAGACATTAAATAACTGACCCACATCTGAGCCATACCTCGATCTGTTTGGCATAACCTTTTTTTCATTGGTTTTGAAACCTGTATCCACTTTAGAATATTTGTAATCTCGGCCTATCTGATGGATTTAATGAAGTCAAACCACAGCATGAATTACACTGCATATGTTAACTTTATACTTTACTGGATTGCATTTAGATTACATATGTGATCAAAAAAGCTATGTATATACTAGTTTTATATTTTTGACGCCTTTTTAGTCCATGACTAAGCTTTATGTATCTTAAATGTCTGAGGAAGTTGGTACACCAACAATAATCTATCCTTAAGATAAAAAATATATTACAAGTGAGATAAAAGTCAGATAGCAGCGTATGTCAATAGAAAATATGAAAAATTAATACTTGAATGTAAATCATTTGTAAAGTGTCATAGATATGGTGCAGGAGATGAAACACATATCTATTTTAGGAACGCATTGAGGGTTACTGTAATCTTATGGCATAGTTATTTCAGAAGACCTGTCCATGTGACACAGTACATATATTTTCCTTAATCCATACAAATTGGTTTCATCCCTACATGTATCAAAATGTTTCAGGTGCTTGTAAGACATGGCCAGACTTGAACATTGACCTCATGCTTTTGAGATGGTCAGATTTGAACATTGACCTCTTGCTTTTGAGATGGTCAGATTTGAATACTAGCCTCTCACTTTGGAGATGGTCAGATTTGAACACTGACCTTTTGGTTTTGAGATGGTCAGATTTGAACACTGACCTTTTGGTTTTGAGATGGTCAGATTTGAATACTGGCCTCTCACTTTGGAGATGGTCAGATTTGAACACTGACCTCTTGTGATTGAGTTTGTCAGATTTGAACGTTTGACTCTGTTTGTCCATTTGTCCATTTGCCTGTTTGTTTATCTGTATGTCCCATTGTCTGTTTGTCCATTGCCTGTCCAATTGTCTATGTGTTAATGATATTTGCCTGAGTTATGGGACTTTAAATATCTTCAAAATGACATAACTCTCATGGGTAGTGTTTCACTAAATATTTCTTGTTTCTATACATGTTTACTTGTTCATACATTGTAGATTCTCATCAGACTTTCCACCACTATTATCCTAGACAGTCAAAGCAGACACTCATCAACCTTTCTACCCCTATCAACCTAGACAGTCAAACTAGACCCCCATCAGCCTTTCTATCCCTCTAGACCCCCATCAGCCTTTCTACCCCTATCAACATTGACAGTCAAATTAGACCCCATCAGTCTTTCTATCCCTCTTTACCTAGACAGTCAAACTAGTCCCCCATCAGTCTTTCTAGCCCACTTAATCTAGACAGTCAAACTAGTCCCCCATCAGCCTTTCTAGCCCACTTAATCTAGACAGTCAAACTAGACCCCCATCAGCCTTTCTATCCCTCTTAACCTAGACAGTCAAACTAGTCCCCCATTAGCCTTTCTATCCTTCTTAACCTAGACAGTCAAACTAGTCCCCCATTAGTCTTTCTACCCCTATTAACCTAGACAGTCAAACTTGTCCCCCATCAGCCTTTCTACCCCTATTAACCTAGACAGTCAAACTAGTCCCCCATCAGCCTTTCTATCCCTCTTTACCTAGACAGTCAAACTAGTCCCCCATCAGCCTTTCTATCCCTCTTAATCTAGACAGTCAAACTAGTCCCCCATCAGCCTTTCTTTCCCTCTTAACCTAGACAGTCAAACTAGTCCCCCATCAGCCTTTTTATCCCTCTTAACCTAGACAGTCAAACTAGTCCCCCATCAGCCTTTCTATCCCTCTTAACCTAGACAGTCAAACTAGTCCCCCATCAGCCTTTCTATCCCTCTTAACCTAGACAGTCAAACTAGTCCCCCATCAGCCTTTCTATCCCTCTTAATCTAGACAGTCAAACTAGTCCCCCATCAGCCTTTCTTTCCCTCTTTACCTAGACAGTCAAACTAGTCCCCCATCAGCCTTTCTATCCCTCTTAATCTAGACAGTCAAACTAGACCCTCATCAGCCTTTCTATCCCTCTTAACCTAGACAGTCAAACTAGTCCCCCATTAGCCTTTCTAGCCCTACAAATGTATTAACCTAGACAGTCAAACTAGTCCCCCATCAGCCTTTCTACCCCTTTTAACCTAGATAGTCAAATTAGGCCCCCATCAGAATGTGTATCCCTATTAACCTATACAGCCAAATAAGGCCCCCATCAGAATTTCTACACCTATTAACCTAGACAGTCAAATTAGGCCCCCATTAGCCTTTCTACACCTGTTAACCTAGACAGTCAAACTAGGCCCCCATCAGCCTTTATTACAATCATTTTACTTGATCAGCTTTACCAACAGTTTTGAATTATGCGGTGGTTTCTCCTATACAAAAGTCACTGAATAATGATTTATCTTGACATCTAAGTAAAATGGCAGGGTGTGATTCCAGAATTGTGAAACTGAATTTAAATTTTGAATGAACAAAGGATAATCTTGATACACAGGGCAAAACACCAGTATCCATTGCTTGTAAATTGACAGAATAATTTTCTATTATGACAGAAATTGTTCAATTTTGATTTTTAGATTTTGAAATTTTAATGTCAGTAGTTGAATTTTAAAATTTCCTTTATGTACTAATATTTTTGTTTTGTTAGTGTGCCAGGAGAAGTCATTATTTACACCAGAAAGATTACCCAAGGATAGGGCTGTTTGTGATTTTATATAATCATATCCATTTGTAGTCATCTCTGTTATTACAAGTTCATTGAGGTATGAATTCTGTAAAACTTTGACAAATGAAAAGTACATTTACAAGGTTATCTCATCATCCCCCCAAAATAAATAGACTCTTCTGGAAATCGATATCTTAGACCAGTCTAAATATTTCTTTAGGGGTAAATGAGTTAAAATTAGTATCAAATTGTTGGCCTAATGATTTTGTCGTCGGGCTGGTCAAAGTCTTACATGTACATATGCATTTCAGCTAGCCCTATATGCCTGTAAATTATTTTTTATGCCCCCGGCCTGAAAGGTCTGCCTGGGGCAACCTGTGTTTGGTTCGTCCGTCTGTCTTGTCTGTGTGTTTGTTTGTCCGTAATTCCGTCCCGCTTACATATAAAGTACAATATTTCAAGTTTGGATTGTGATACAGTAACCAAACTTAGACTGTAAGTTCATCTAAGGGTTACTAACACTTCCCCTGCCCCTGGGGCTGGGGTGGGGTCAAAATAAAGGACACTGCAAAACACATCTTGTTTAATATGAATACTGAGGTACTGTAGGTTTCATCATTTTTTTAGCATTGTAATATTATTGAGTATTTTGTAGATTTTTAATATTTATGCCAAAAAAGTCTATAATTTTGCTGTAATTTTATATCCTTTTTAATTCAAAGTCTACAGAAGTACTTTATGATATTTTATACTTCCTCTGTCGACTTTCATTGTTTATTTTGTTGGAAGAGATGCCTGGTAATACTAGTATAGTAAAACCTGCTTTAGAGACCACCTGTATATAAAGACCACCTGTAAATAAAGACCACCTGTAAATAAAGACCACCTTGTTACCTGTCACCAATGGTACCATTTGTATACAAATCAACCTCTATATAAAGACCACCTTGTTACCTGTCACCAACAGTACCATTTGTATACAAATCAACCTCTATATAAAGACCACCTTGTTACCTGTCACCAATGGTACCATTTGTATACAAATCAACCTCTATATAAAGACCCACCTTGTTACCTGTCACCAATGGTACCATTTGTATACAAATCAACCTCTATATAAAGACCACCTTGTTACCTGTCACCAATGGTACCATTTGTATACAAATCAACCTCTATATAAAGATCACCTTGTTACCTGTCACCAATGGTACCATTTGTATACAAATCAACCTCTATATAAAGATCACCTTGTTACCTGTCACCAATGGTACCATTTGTATACAAATCAACCTCTATATAAAGATCACCTTGTTACCTGTCACCAATGGTACCATTTGTATACAAATCAACCTCTATATAAAGATCACCTTGTTACCTGTCACCAATGGTACCATTTGTATACAAATCAACCTCTATATAAAGACCACCTTGTTACCTGTCACCAATGGTACCATTTGTATACAAATCAACCTGTATATAAAGACCACCTTGTTACCTGTCACCAATGGTATCATTTGTATACAAATCAACCTCTATATAAAGACCACCTTGTTACCTGTCACCAATGGTACCATTTGTATACAAATCAACTCTATATAAAGACCACCTTGTTACCTGTCACCAATGGTACCATTTGTATACAAATCAACCTCTATATAAAGATCACCTTGTTACCTGTCACCAATGGTACCATTTGTATACAAATCAACCTCTATATAAAGACCACCTTGTTACCTGTCACCAATGGTACCATTTGTATACAAATCAACCTCTATATAAAGATCACCTTGTTACCTGTCACCAATGGTACCATTTGTATACAAATCAACCTCTATATAAAGACCACCTTGTTACCTGTCACCAATGGTACCATTTGTATACAAATCAACCTCTATATAAAAGATCACCTTGTACCTGTCACCAATGGTACCATTTGTATTACAAATCAAACCTCTATATAAAGACCACCTTGTTACCTGTCACCAATGGTACCATTTGTATACAAATCAACCTCTATATAAAGACCACCTTGTTACCTGTCACCAATGGTACCATTTGTATACAAATCAACCTCTATATAAAGATCACCTTGTTACCTGTCACCAACGGTACCATTTGTATACAAATCAACCTCTATATAAAGATCACCTTGTTACCTGTCACCAATGGTACCATTTGTATACAAATCAACCTCTATATAAAGACCACCTTGTTACCTGTCACCAACAGTACCATTTGTATACAAATCAACCTCTATATAAAGACCACCTTGTTACCTGTCACCAATGGTACCATTTGTATACAAATCAACCTCTATATAAAGACCACCTTGTTACCTGTCACCAATGGTACCATTTGTATACAAATCAACCTCTATATAAAGACCACCTTGTTACCTGTCACCAATGGTACCATTTGTATACAAATCAACCTCTATATAAAGACCACCTTGTTACCTGTCACCAATGGTACCATTTGTATACAAATCAACCTCTATATAAAGATCACCTTGTTACCTGTCACCAATGGTACCATTTGTATACAAATCAACCTCTATATAAAGATCACCTCCCTATAAAGATCAGTTTTCTTGTGTCCCTAAGGAAGTTGTTATATACAAGTATCACTGTATATATAAAACGGGACAGAAAATGAAAGATTTTTACAGTTCTTATGAAGCTTTGAAAATCTTGGGTGTATAGCGCAAGTCAAAATTTGTGTGACTTCATGTTTAGCTTAGTTTATAAAGACGGGTTTTCAGGTGTCTCTAAGGAGGTCGTTATATACAAGTTTCACCATAAAACCAACAAGAAAAAAAAACACTGGAATCTTGTTATGTCAAAATCGAATGTGTTGAAATTCTGGTTACGTCAAAGTTGAACAAGTGGCCTTGATTTTTAATGGGAAGATGAGTTTGTGAATTAAAATTTCGGTTATCTTGACTTCCAGACATCTCACAGTAATAGGGGATGCCCTTTGAATATCAAAATAATATGATTTTACTGTATGTACATTGTATAATTATGGGTAAATCAAATTGGCTTGTTGGGAATTTATGCTAGAACAGAAATATTTATCTACAACAGCTGATCATTTGAAATAAGATATCTGTCATGTATGACAGAAATGAGGAAAACATGCTGTGTACCTGTATCTACCTACCTGTGTTATATACAGGTACATTTACATATCTGACACTGTCACAGACACCTACATGTGTATATAATCGTCTTTGTCATTTTATGCATCATAAACAAAGTTAGATTTAATGACATTGAGAATTTGGTTTTGTTGTAATGAATAAAAGAAAATAACACAGGTATGTTAACAGGTAAACAAGCACAGGTAGATAAGATTTTATTTACCTGTCTACAAGTGTTGTTAAATGCAAATTGACATAGTCCTACTTTGAAATACTTTGAATGACTGAGAAACTGAATGCATGTAGGTAAATACAAATGTATATGATGTTTAAACGTCATCTTCCATCACAGCACACCACGAATCGTTACCAGATGATATTTCCGTAATTTCAGGTGTTCAAAGTTGCAATGCAAATATGTTTACCTGTTGTCAATTAGGTACACCCACCGTGGGATTAAAATTTTAAGTTCCATTCATAATTTCAATCGATTTTAAATTTTCATTGAGGAGTTCTGTTTTTATTAGTTCACTTAATATGGATTTAGAACTGCTTGGCAGGTCGCTGAAGTACCTAAAGTTCAATTGCTATTTTTGGCAGTTTCGTTAGATTGCAATCATTTACAATTCGGCTTATGTAGTTTTATAAAATTTTAAGTATTCGTATAAACGATATACTTATGTATAAAACATTCGAGTCAATCACATGCAAAAGTGGACAGTATAGGACTCACTCATTGGTAAGTCAATTTAAGAATATACCTCTGAACATATATAGTTTAATTGTTTTATATAATTAATCTGTTTTACCTGTAAGAATATTTCAGTATATAATTAGTATATATGTATCTAAGTAGCTGTCATTTGTCATAAATGTCTAGATGGACATGCTGTAATGTTTATAATTAAAATGAATATTGAGATAAAATACGTCAGAATATGGTACTGTAAATAGCTCAGCTGAGGCTTACGTTGCCTATAAACCCAGTGGATCACTTCATACAGTGTATGTTGTCATAGACCCAGTGGATCACTTCATACAGGATATGTTGTCCATAGACCCAGTGGTTCACTTCATACAGTGTATGTTGTCATAGACCCAGTGGATCACTTCATACATGGTATGTTGTCATAGACCCAGTGGATCACTTCATACAGTGTATGTTGTCATAGACCCAGTGGATCACTTCATACAGGATATGTTGTCATAGACCCAGTGGATCACTTCATACATGATATGTTATCATAGACCCAGTGGATCACTTCATACAGTGTATGTTGTCATAGACCCAGTGGTTCACTTCATACAGGATATGTTGTCCATAGACCCAGTGGTTCACTTCATTAAATGAATGTTGTCCATAGACCCAGTTGATCACTTCATACAATGTATGTTGTCATTAGACCCCGTGGTCTGCTTCATACAGTGTATGTTGTCCATAGACCCAGTGGATCACATCATACAGGGTATGTTGTCATAGACACAGTGGTCTGCTTCATACAGGGTATGTTGACATAGACCCAGTGGATCACTTCATACAGGGTATATTGTCCATAGACCCAGTGGTCTGCTTCATACAATGTATGTTGTCATAGACCCAGTGGATCACTTCATACAGGGTATGTTGTCATAGACCCAGTGGATCACTTCATACAGGGTATGTTGACATAGACCCAGTGGTCTGCTTCATACAGGGTATGTTGACATAGACCCAGTGGATCACTTCATACAGGGTATGTTGACATAGACCCAGTGGATCACTTAATACAGGGTATGTTGTCATAGACCCAGTGGGGTATCAATACCAATAGGACAGCTCTTGTTTCAGCTTGTATTCATATATTTCATTCAAATTTCTGACATCCATATCTAATTTTAAACTATCAATTTCATATCAGAGATTGATATCCTATTGTGAAAGTGACCAATGTCCATATCACCTAGTATATCTCATTGTCTGAGCACCTGTATTATAGGCCGTGTATTATCTGATAATTGGCTTAGTACGTATGCACTTACATAATAATGACATCTGTTGAAAGGTTAGACATCTTGTATCCTCTTTTATTATCAAATCATATTTACTTTATACATGCATCTGACGACCCATCAGTTTTATAGCCCCTCTACAAATTATCTTGACACAGATTCAATGACAGAGTAGATAAAATCCTAAGACTTGTAACTGCCGGGTGAATTACGTTGACGAATTTAAGACTTACAACTTAAGATTTAGTTATTCTGATTATTCTAATTCTAACAGTGTTTTACGCCACACACAACAATTTTTTAGTGATATGGTGGCGACCAGGTTTTAATGGTGGAGGAGAGCACCCACTTACAAAGTACTTGGAAAGAAACCACAAGCCTTTCACATGTAAATATAAAAAAATCTCAGATACCAAAGTATAAATCTTCAAACTGGCAAACTTCCTAATAAAAATCAGCTTTGGATTCCAGCGGAGCTCAAACCTTCACTCACCAGAAGTGGTTCATAGCGCGGTGCTCTTATCACTCGTCCATTGGAGGCCCCCTCGTAAGACTTAGAAGCGTTTATTATAAAGCTATCCTCTGGTTCCGGTTTCCTTCTCATTGATCTACATTTTGCGGAGTTATGGTACCTTGGTGATTTAATATACTGATTTTACAGACTGCTCAGTTCTGGCAAAGATTTTCTGCAATTGTGCCACAATATGGACCATAGAGACTAGGGCACGGTAGAAATGATCTGTAGTTAGTTGATTGATACTTAAAATGGAGGTCTTGTGTCACAGCAGGCAGCCTGTAATTGAAACCTCAATGCATGAGCGTAAGTCTATAGCCCAATCCAAAGCTTGTGGTTCCTGACCTAAAGCTGGTGGCATATCTCCATAGGGAAAAGATGTTAATGCACATATTTTAACTCTTCAGCCCCTGGAAAAACAATAGACTCTTCTGTAAATCAATGACTCGGCTAGTCCAAATAAGTCTTTGAGGGTAAATGGGTTAGCAGAAAATAAAGAAAAAGATTTGTATAAATGTACATTACACCTACAAGGTTTGCTACTATCCTTCAAAAGGAGTGGTATCATATATAACCGAGAGAAGAGAAAAATAATTTGAAGTTTTAAATTGATTATAAACATAGAATATTACCTAACCCTATAAAATGACTGAAGGTGACATGTCGTATAGTTACATAGGACAGGAACTCGCCACAATGTGTACAGGTATTTTGACTTTTAGTTTACCTAGTTAAGACATTAAGGATGGATGCAGTAACATTGATATACTATAGAACTAGTTAATGACAAGTTGTAGAAGGGGATGGTCTGTGTATGCAGATGTTGTCTTTGCTGTAAAAAATAGTGAGTTACATTTTAAATTTTCTCTGTTTTTCATATAAAATCATATTGTTTTTTTTTTACAAAAAAAATTTCAATTTCAGTACAGATTCCACTTTTAACCTTTAATGTTTTCCAGTTTGTGTTTTGTTGTAAAGTGAGAAATTCTCGCATACCAAGCTTATCCTACTAATGTCAATTAGTTGGTGGCAAAATGATGCCACATCTCACCCATTTACCCATAAGACACATTTGGACTGGTCTAAGTCATTGATTTACAGAAGAGTCCATTGTTTTTCAGGGGTGCTAAATTAATATACAGGTAATAGATAAGTGACCAATATTTGAATGGTAATTTTATATTCAAATATTCCTGGTTTACTATACATTTGCGAATATTGGATTTTACATTCAATTTCGGCTCTAGGCAATATCACCATGTTGAAAGACTAGAATAAATCTAGTACCTCCTTAACTCAATCACCCCTAAAACACATTTAGACTGGTCTTAGTCACTGATTTACAGAAGAGTCCATTGTTTTTCAAGGGCTGATGAGTTAATAATGTCTTAGTAAGCTAGGCATACTTTATGTCTTGTAGGTGGACCATAAAAATCTAACAAAATCACTGTAAACAGAAAATATGTACTCGGTGAACTTCATATACCTATATTTGAATATCATCAAAGATAAATGTATGCTAATGATATACTAAAACAGGTTTGTGATACTTTTTTTTATCGTTTTAATTTTTCTTTGACATTAAAGGTTATCTATTGGGACACACATAAACGAGCGGTAAAATTGTAAATTTATTTATATTCATAGGTAAAAAAAATGTTGGAGATAATTTTGATCTAGTTGATTAGATTATTTAACTGTTTCTTTATGCAAATTAGCTGTCTTTAATGTCGCCATCCCATGTAACGTTTCTTCATCCTCTAGGTTCTTTATGTAAACCATTACCTATTGGTAATACATCTCTGTAATCAAGTTTTATTTTATATTTATTTCGGTTTTTGAATTTACTTTGTGATTTTTGTTATTTAATCTTTAGCTCACCTGCATGAAGTTGGGGGGGAGGGGGGAGTTATGCTTTCACCCCAGGGTTGCCATTACTGTCGAGTTAAGACGACGGTTATTACAGGTTTCTTGCAAATAATATCATCTAGCTTAGCCTTTTTCTAAGTATGGTATAATTTTCAAAACAGATGTTCCTTTTACGTAGGTTCTCAGGACAAGTTCTATTGTTCTATTGGCCAAGTGTGATAAGAGTATCAGTGAATGACGGATTATAGCCTCAAAATTTTAACTGTAATCCTTCTCCATTTCTATGAAATTTTGACACCCCCTCCCCTCCGTCCTCTCACTAGAACTTAATCTAATTTTCGGGGAAAGTTAATAAATGTACTTGTGAAATGGTGGTAATTTTTCCAAGGTACATCATAACTAGGGTATCTTATTTGTGAAACACCTGTGTGATAATATAAATGTGACAACACTAAACTCAGAGTGAGATGATAATGACACTTAAGTGAGATAAAATCTTGATCTCTCACTAAAACGTTACCATCTGTGTGATAACGTGAATGTGATTATACTGATTAGTGATAGCGAAGACAATACTAACAACATCACACAGAAACCGAAATACAGTTAACAGAGAAGTCTTTAAGACCACCAACTCGATCTTGTGGTTTCAGTTCACTAAATCAACTCATTATATGTTCATTATTTCGTATTGTATTTATGACAATGGTTTGATGTCTCTCGTTTCAACACTTATATAATGTCAAACACTTAAAACAGTTGGCATTTAAAGGTGATTTTTAAATTAAATTCTCTCTGTTTAGCTTTGGCGCAATAGATTAGCAGTGATATATAGGCAGTTTTCAATTGATTGATTGTTTTGTTGTGGTCCAATATGGAAACAGTAAAGTCATGCTTGATTAAATCCATTATGGCCAAAGACTTTATCGTGAAAATTTGTAATCCTATATTTAAATAACAAACATATATTACATGAACATTTAGGAGTGATTGAACATATAGTCCCTAAGTTGTTACAAAAACAGCTTATTAATTCAGTCTGATCTTTGTGAATACTGCCCATATTTATTTGACATGGAATTTATCAATTGATTCAATTTTGTACAAGGATATATTTAACTTTGAAATGAGTCAAAAGAGTAAAAAGAAGGTTTGTCTTCCTGTTTTTATTTCTGATATTGAAATCTGATGTTCATTTTCTTCTATTTCTGCTCTCTTTCTGTATTTCTGTTGTTCATCTCCCTCTTTTGATGTCATTTTTTTTTCTTTCTCTCTTTTTCTATTTCAGCACCTCTTTGTCTCTCTGTCTGTCTCTATCTGTTTATCTTTATCTTTCTGTCTGTCTATCCTTCAGTCTGTCTATTTCTAACTTTCTGTTTATCTCTCTATCTGTCTCTCTATTTTTCTGTCTGTATGTCCCTCTATCTGTCTATTTTTATCTTTCTGTCTGCTTGTCTCTATTTTTCTATCCCTCTATCTGTCTCTCTATCTCTATCTTTCTGTCTGTATGTCCCTCTACCTGTCTCTATCTCTATCTTTTTGTCTCCATCTCTATCTGCCTATCTTTATTTTCTGTCTGTCTATCTCTTTTTCTTTCTGCCTGTCTCTTTCTGTCTGTCTATTTTCTGTCTCTCTCTCTCATCACAATAGTATAGTGCTATTGGTTATATCAGTTTGGGTAATACATATACTTTAAGTTGATTACAACACACTAAAACTTATTTTCATTTATTTTGTTTAAACATACTGTTAAGTAGTTTTATACAGAGGGTTTATTTTTCATATGTATATGACTGTACTAGTTTTTTTTTTATTTTGAAGGAGAAATTAATTTTTTATACATATCTTAATTTCCCACTTATATCTAGGATAAGCCAGTTGGAACATTTCCAGTGATGGAAGAACGTTAAGTATCTATTTTATCAAAATCCTAACCTTGGTGACATAGAATTTTGATCTAGAATCATGTATTAGATATATCATTTTAATCCCTTGTGCCAAGTAAAGTAGTTACAGTTTCACCACACACATAGATTTTATCACACAAAAAAGAATATGTGATCTTCGTCTGTATATTTAAGGTCATAAGTCAAATCTCAGGGTCAAAAGAGGTTTGATTTTATCTTGAAGGTCAGATGTCAGCTGTTTCAACTAAAAGGTCAAGTAACAGTTTAACTATCATTGGAAGTTACCCGTTTTTTCTTTGTGGGGGCGGGGTTGGGGGGGTAGATGGGCTGTTTTGGAATGGAGATGGAGTGGTATCAGATAGACTAGAACTAACAGGAATTAACAGTGACCTTGTCAGAAATGATGTTTTAAATGTTTCACGTATCTTGAAGATTTCAATCTGGGTATAGTGTCTTCATTTTGAATATTTTTCGACTGCTTAGAATCATAAATTAAGATAGTCTTCATATTGTAACTGAGAATTTACTGCATATAATACAGCCATTGTGAAATATGTAAAGAAAACGTTATCTGATGAATGATACAGCCAGCAGTGTTGAATCTGCTAAAAGAGATGAATATATATATAATGTGTGTATGGCTTGCTAAATTACATGTGAGATGTATCACATTTATGACCCTGTAAGTCTCCCATACAGCTACAGGTCTTGTCTTTGTCCTAAGTTAAAAGGAAGGCTATAATTTTAGTTTATAATAACTGTCCACACTTTTATAACATTTCATAATAGAAGTATATGACAGTAGTATACTGTGATGATTATAGAGAGAGCTGTCAATCAAATAAGTCAAAGTGCATTTGTGAAGCAAACTTACATACACAGCATGTGTGCAGTGATAGAACTATGTCAGAAGATGTGTACTGTTGAGACTAAAAAATATCTCAAGGCTTGACCACATCAACCTGAACCTTGACCAATTACCCTTTATATATAAATATATTCAAATCAGAAACTTTAAGAAACATTTTCCAAGTATTTTTTTTTTATTTCCAGTACTGCTAAATTACTTGATCTGAAGTTTTGTAATTGTCATAATTTAACTGTGTGACATCATTTTTCAAGAGAGGTGTTGCCCTTATGAGATTGGATCAACTCCCGATAAACGTTTTTTCCTGTATTTTTTAAATAATGAGCGTCTGTGCTTTCAAGGCATTACCTTGGTTCTTTTTACTGGATATATACATCTATCTATATGCATTTGGGAGAGCCATTGTTGCTCTGCTGTGGAGTGCTTGATTCACAACCTCAGGGTTGCAGGTTCGAGCTTTGGCAGAGATGACTGGTTTTGCCTGTCCTTTGGATGAGAAACTGAAAAGCGAGGTCGCGTGTCACAGGTGTGACTGTTCAATGGCCGTAAATGCTGAGCATAGGCCAAAATTTGTAGCCCTTCATCAGCATTTGATGATTTCTCCATATGAATGAAAGATGCATATGGAGTGAATATACTCAGCATGATGGATACAATTCTTACATTAGGCCATATGTTGAAATCATGTACAACAAACTTTTGCTTTGCATTTTATTAGCTATTCATACATACCAGTCATACACAGACAATTGTTGCAATCGTCAGAGTTTTGAGTTTTAGATAATGTGTGAGTGATTAATTAAGTACATGTACTTATATATATTAATTAAATTTGATTATGACAATTTTTTGACATGACCTTGAACATTTGAACCACATGATATTCATTGATATGACCTTGATGGATTTGGAGGTCAAACTATCTTGACCTGAATATATATTATCTCGTATAGTTGATGTACAGCCATTGTTCACAGAGATACTTGTCACTCAAATATCAAATCATTCTCAAGTTAATTGGTACAAATTTTTCAAATGATGTTTGTAATTCTCAATAGCATTTAAACTATCTAAGATCTCCGTTCATGGAAACTTGATCAAAAATCTTCATTGCAGCGAAAAACTATGACAGAAATATTGGCAGATTACAGAAGAATGGCGTCCACGTGGTGTGATCATGCGATATTGTTGGAACATGGTTTAAATATACTGCGATCACAATAGACTTAACTAGATCTATCAAAGTTGCATTGTCGTCACATATTTCCATTTACGATAGGTATCTGACCGTCTAATTGTCCCGTACTATCTTGTCATCAGTTTCTATTGAATTCAAGAGTTCAGATGACTTAGATTATGTGTGCTTCTACATTTCTATTGATGGACAATTTGTCTATTTTCAGTTTTTACTTCGTGATTGTTATTTGAGTGAAGTTTTAGAGTATACTAAAAATAAGCGAGCATTCATTGCTCTGACTTAAAGTATTGAAATTCTTAAATACATTTAACATTTTTACCCCACACTAAACAAATTCCATAAATACTTATTGTGATCTAGTTTTCTTTGGATGTAAGTTATAGTGACCTTGTACTCTAAAGAGATATTACTGCCGTTCTTCAGACTTTTCTCTTATTCATTTTGATGCTGAAAGCAGATTTGAACTTAAGTCAACTGATGTTTAATCTGAATTATATGTTTGCAAGTTGCTCTATACCCAGCCAAGAATTGTTTATTTATATGGAGATGTTGCCTGCTGTACGTGAGGTATATGGAGATGTTGTCTGCTGTACATGATGTATATGGAGATGTCATCTGCTGTACGTGAGGTATATGGAGATGTCATCTGCTGTACATGAGGTATATGGAGATGTTGTGTCTCCTGTACGTGAGGTATAAGGAGATGTCATCTGCTGTACATGATGTATATGGAGATGTCGTCTGCTGTACGTGAGGTATATGGAAATGTCATCTGCTGTACATGAGGTATATGGAGATGTCATCTGCTGTACATGAAGTATATGGAGATGTTGTGTCTCCTGTACGTTAGGTATATGGAGATGTCATCTGCTGTATGTGAGGTATATGGAGATGTCGTCTGCTGTACGTGAGGTATATGGAGATGTTGTGTCTCCTGTACGTGAGGTATATGGAGATGTTGGGTCTGCTGTACGTGAGGTATATGGAGATGTTGTCTACTGTACGTGAGGTATATGGAAATATTGTCTGCTGTAATTGAGGTATCTGAAGATGTCGTCTGCTGTACATGAGGTATATGGAGATGTCGTCTGCTGTACGTGAGTATATGGAGATGTCATCTGCTGTACATGAGGTATATGGAGATGTCGTCTGCTGTGAGGTATAGAGATATGGACGTGAGGTATATGGAGATGTCGTCTGCTGTACGTGAGGTATATGGAGATGTTGTCTGCTGTACGTGAGGTATATGGAGATGTCGTCTGCTGTACATGAGGTATATGGAGATGTCGTCTGCTGTACGTGAGGTATATGGAGATGCTGTCTGCTGTACATGAGGTATATGGAGATGTCATCTGCTGTACGTGAGGTATATGGAGATGTCGTCTGCTGTACGTGAGGTATATGGAGATGTTGTCTGCTGTACGTGAGGTATATGGAGATGTCATCTGCTGTACGTGAGGTATATGGAGATGTCGTCTGCTGTACGTGAGGTATATGGAGATGTTGTGTCTGCTGTACGTTAGGTATATGGAGATGTCATCCGCTGTACATGATGTATATGGAGATGTCATCTGCTGTACATGAGGTATATGGAGATGTCGTCTGCTGTACGTGAGGTATATGGAGATGTCGTCTGCTGTACGTGAGGTATATGGAGATGTTGTCTGCTGTACGTGAGGTACATGTATATGGAGATGTTGTCTGCTGTACGTGAGGTATATGGAGATGTTGTCTGCTGTATGTGAGGTATATGGAGATGTTGTCTTCTGTACGTGAGGTATATGGAGATGTCATCTGCTGTACGTGAGGTATATGGAGATGTTGTCTGCTGTACGTGAGGTATATGGAGATGTTGTCTGCTGTACGTGAGGTATATGGAGATGTTGTCTGCTGTACGTGAGGTATATGGAGATGTTGTCTGCTGTACGTGAGGTATCAGGAGATGTTGTCTGCTGTACGTGAGGTATCAGGAGATGTTGTCTGCTATGCGTGAGGTGTATGAAGATATCATCTGCTATACGTGAGGTACCACAATTTTTGACTTGTATTATGAATGTGAGACAATACAGTATGTCATGGTTGAGTATTGTCAAGTTTTTGCTTTCTTTTGGCTAGTTTTAACAATCAGCATGACTACTTACCTCTCTTCCCTGTAAGGCAGGGAGAGAGATGATTACTGTGTATGTAAACGTCCTTGCTTGAGTGGTCTGTATTTCCAATGGCTTTTTTAAATGCCACCTCTGAAAATCTGACATGATTGGGGATCGAACCAGGGACCTCCATGTTGAAGATCTGGGCTCGGCACCATAAAATTTGTGAATTTACTAAAGTCTGAGAATTTTCTCAACTTTGCCTGCTCAGCCGAACAGATTACATGATTAGCCAATATTGAGTAAAATGTTTAGACTTAAGTAATGCTTAAGTTTTATGGTGCCAAGCCCTGGTGCTCTAACAACTGAGCTAACTTTGTCCACGTTAGATTCTTGTTTTGTTGTTGTTGTGTTTTTGTTTGTTTTTTTTTTTCATTGTGTTGTTTTATGTCTTTTCAAGATTCTTTTTTCAAAATGGTGTTTTTACGCTACACCCAGAATTTTTTAGTTATATAGTGGCAGTCATATTTTAATGATGGAGGAGAAAACCCCGTTACAATGTGACCGGGGAGAGACCACCGGCTTTCTGCAAGTAAACTGGAAAACATTATCATAAAAATCAGCTTAGATTCCAGCGGATATCGAACCTGCGCTGACCAGAAGTAAGAGACTCCATTGTTCATGGTGCATTGCTCTACCCACTTGGCCAGGGAGTGCCACTTGTTGCTATTTATATCAACACGGTACTTTTATATGAAATTTTCACTTCTGTTACAGAATGTTATGATGTAGGTTATTTTAGGCTACATGTAGGTGTTACAATCTACCTAAGTCAGTTTGATTTTAGTTACCTGAGTACTCATATCTTTAAACATATACCTAGTCATTTTGTTTTACAGGCTGTTGATATTTCAGAAATAATACTACTTATTTACATCATCATATCAAATTACCATAGAAACCATTTAAAAACTAATACCATATTTAAATTGCCATAATGAAGTAGGTTGGATTACACAGATATGATTTACAATGTTTCATACAATTTTATGTCCATGTAGATAGAAGTCTTAGATTTCTTATTCTATAATAATTATGATGTCGTGTGATGTAAAAATTATCTGAAAATCTATGACAGGTTGTAGGGAAACGACCTCTTCTATCACACTACCGCTGACTGTATTTTGTTTGCTAGATTACTTGCGGAAAGCTGATGGTCTCTTCCAAGGGTACATTGTATCCAGTTCTCTCCTACAATGTTAAAAACTGACTGCCAATATGTAACTTAAAAATTTTGAATATGGGGTAAAACATCAAAAATGAACACAATAGAGAGACTGTATGGTCAGTATTACACTTAACAATTAAAACATCCAAAATGTTTTGGAATTTTAGATTTTTAGATTTTTTACCAAAAACCTAAAATATCAAATACATGTATCTAAAACTGTTTAAACATTCTGTAATATGCTGTTTTACTTTTTAGAACTTTAAACCATCAAAAAACTAATATTCTAAAAATCTAAAATGGTTTTAGATACATTTTATTTGATATTTTAGGTTTTTGGTAAAAAAATCTGAAAATCTAAAATGTTTTAGATTTTTGAATTGTTAAGTGTTACACTGACTCTGTATCATGTTTATTCTGTAAAATAGAGAACAGCAGAATTATGAAACATAATTAATACATTTGCATATAACCATATTAATTACAGTCTTTCATTATTTTGCATTCCACTCAGGATTATTCTTTTACAGACACACTGCTAAATATTAGAGAAATGTCACACATTTTGACTTATATACTGGACCTATCGTGTCCAATGCAGTAAGATGTCTTGTTTAATATACCAAACTCGATATGCATTCTAAGTTATATAGGTTTTCTTTCACCAAATTTTGTTGTTTTTCTTTTTTTTTTTTATCATATACTGTGTCCATTACCGCTTGCGGTGGTTTAGCGGTAGATCGTCTGACTGACAAGTGGAAGGTCTCAGGTTCAATTCCATTTACCTGGTCATACCAAAGACTTAAAATGGTGGGTACTGTTCCTTCACCAAATGCTGGACAAGCGAAATGAAAGTCCAAGGTCTTTAGGATCAGACTTAAAAACAAATTTTGTATCCGCGCAGACATGCCACATAAAAGAACCCTCAGTGTATTGGCATCAGTCTGTAGCACAGGTCAAAATTTGTGGCACTTCACTTAAAGCTACTGACATCTCATTATAGGTGAAAAATTCTTGACAGGGTTGTGTGTATTTTTGCATGTGTGTGGTTGTGTTTATATTTGTGTGTGTGTGTTCTCGTTGAACATAGATCTCGAGGACGATCTAATCACCTCACAGTACGTTTAAGACGAGTTAATCTGTGCTTGAATCAGAAGATTATACCTGTAATTATGTAATTGATGATCATGTTCTATAACACTAATTGCTCCTATATGGCTGTCTTCTTAAGAGTCTTCTGTCTGTGAACATTTAAAGACATATTCCAACAGGTAAAAAATTACAGGTAAACATAATTATAAGTACATCGTTACATGATTTTGCAAATTTATTACTTTGATGTAGATTGGCTTAGATAACACTAAACCCTACTGCCATTTTATAACACTTGTAAGTAGTTATATATCAAATCAAAGAAATAATGGTACAAAACGGAATGACCTGAAATACAAATTTATATTTTTATAATGTATTTGACAATAGGAAGTAAATTTCTAAAGAAATAGGCAGTGCCATGAACTATGTCCTGTATGGATTTCCAGACTTTAAGAAGTTTTATATATACAGACTGTATGGGGTTAACTCATGATGTTTGGACTCATTCATTTCAAAAAACGGTGAAGTCCTGTGACTGTCAGAATTCAAGAGTGTTAAATTTTGAATCCAAATTTTACAATAATTTGACATGCACAATTTATTGGCTATATTTGCACTCATCCATTTCAAAGAATGGTGAAGTCCATTGTCAAAATTCAGGAGTGTTTGATTTAGAATCCAAATTTTACAAATAATTTGACATGGCCAGTTTACTTGTTCATTTCTATGTTATTGTGCCTAACTATGTGTATGATTTTGAACTTTCAGTTTGAAATGACCCCTCACACCACATCATACATGTATGATCAGATTTTATGGTTTAATATCAGCCAAGGAAAACGTAAATAGCTCTTTAGATAAAGCACACTATTGTAACTTAATTGTTAAAGAAAAAGACGGAAAAGAAAAGTCCTCAATGCTCTGGCTTTAAAATTTTTAATCCTTCATATGGCGTTGACATTTGTACCGCCCTGAAGCTGACAAATTAATCCCATAATTCTTATTACGGGATTATGGGACTAGATTATCATTACAGAATTTTCCCACCACTAGATGTACTAGGTAGTCTTGCTTATGTGAACATGTGATCAAGCAGCTTGACTGATCGTAATAACTGACCCGTACATCATAGATTAGGAAGGCTTTGGTTTTTATGTGACTATCTGCTTGGTCAGTCAAATCCTAAGGACATTGTACATAGCCTTTACAAAACTGATATTAATAATTATACATGTATATATATGTTTGTATTGGTGCTTAGGTACACTGTTTATCATATCAATAGCTCACGTTTTTTATTAGTTTTTTTTTTTATAGTGTTTCATTTATTTTTTTAAAAGATGGAGTTAAACTATATACATGTAGATAGTTTATAATTTGGAATTTGATATTTTTTACAACAAAAACTCTCATCACAAGTTTAATATTAAATCTATATTAAATTTATATCTAATTATACAGTAAAACAAGTTTCACTGTGTATATACAGGTATAGGGGGTAAGTGGGTGTCTACTGCACATCAATTAAACTTTGACTGAGATTCGTTATATTACCTGTACTCAGGTGATATATCATATATTGCATGCTTTTACCTCTTCCATCTTTATACTTATTAAATTGACCAATCAATCACAACTATGAAACCTTATAAATAGTACGAAATACACATGTAAATTGAAAATTTTATAGATAGATATATACATGTTTATACAAACAAATAAAATGTACATTAGTAGAAATGTTTAAAAAAGAACATCTGTTGGCACCTCAACATGTGAATGTATCTTGTCTGATTATCTTCTATGGGAAAGTATGCTGGAACTAAGTATTATTTTTCTTGACATATTAAAAATGATGTCATTGAATTAGTGTAAGGGAAAGTCAAAATCTGTTATAATTATCAGGGATATAGGAAGAGAATTACAAAGATGTTTATATTACATATCTGGGGTGTTGTTAATGACAATTTAATCTTTTGGTACCTTTAAGTTCTACAAATACAGAGATTGCACCAATAAATCTTCTGTCCAGGTGTTTGGGTATGTCGAATTCCCGCCAGGTTCAATCCTGCCAAGGTAGCATGTTCTTGTGTGTTTTTTATTATATTCCCATTAACCATACATTAAGCATTATATGTTATACATGTACCTTTGCGAGATATTCGGGCAAAAATTATCTTTTGCTGTGTTAACTAGTGCAAGCGGCTGTATGATTCACCCCCGTTCTTGACTCCTCTCTGATGAAAACTGTAATGGTGTTATTAATAATCATGTACCTGTTTTTTCATAAAACATAAGTACAGGGATAATTATGGAAGAGACTTGAAAGAAATATCCCACTGTTTACGTGTATCTAACACACCTGACAATGGTTTACTCTCTCACAAGTAATTAATACACTATAAACTACAAGATTTACTATAGTTTGTTTCAGATAAGATCTAATATAAATGATCTAAGGAAGAGTTATCTCCCATGTAGACATGACCATCTGAGAAACTGACTGTGCAGTACACTGATTATAGACTCTTTGTGACCTGCAAAGCCATGCTCTTTGGATATAGATAAAACCTATTTTATTCAATAGATAAATGGATGACAAATTTTAAAATCTTTAGGTTAGCCCTCTCCTATCAACAGATTATATAACTCAATAATTGACATGAGCGACCTTGACATTTAAAAAAAAATATGCCATGGCTTTTCTTTTGATGAAGTGCGTAAGTGTATGAAAGTGTAGAAATTTGCTGGAGTAGTGTGTTCAAAGGAAGTTCTTGGAAATGAAGGCAAAAAGCAGATGGACCTGTGTGTGACCTTAAAACCTCCCAGATGAAGTCCTGTACATTTAACAGAATGTAAACATTGTCCTGTAACCTGATAGTTCAATTTTTCTGACAGAAGACTTGTAATATTAATTAAGCAGTCAAAAGCTTCTCAAATTATGAAGAAAGAAAACTGTATACAAAACTAAATGGATGCTTCTTCAATGCTGTGGCAGGGCCTCCATGGTTGAGTGGTTAGATCACTTTGAACCATGAAGTCAATGACTTCCTGTTAGTACAGGTTCAAGCCTGGCTGGAACCTAAGCTGATTTTTGTGGACGACCATTTTATATTACTTGTAGAAGGCAGGTGGTGCCTTCCCAGGTACATTGTCTCCAGGTTCTTCCCCCACCATTAAAATGTGATCACCGCCATATAACTGAAAAATTGTTGAGTGTTGCATAAAACAACATTCAAAATTCAAATTTGATGCAATGGCCTCTCAAACATCTTACCTTAATTATTTCTATGCCTGGAGATTGACAATGAGGGTATATTTTATTTGTTCTGTAAGTTTAATACAATTACAACATTTTTGTTGCTGTCAAATGACTTATATTATATGTATATATATCTTATCCAACTTTATCCAAATTTGGTGTGTTGCTGTATTCAAATGAGATCTCATTTGATCATAGCTAACAATTGCCAATATTTGCCAAAGTTTTGAGACTTTAAAATCTTCATAAAAGATTTAGCTCTCGGAGGCAGTGTTTCAGAACCAATATCATGTAATAAAATCATAATTCTGTACTGAAGAGATGAAAAAATAAACTCATAGACAATGGCTACTTGCAGTCTTCTAGACCTATATAATTTATCTCCAGAGCAAGTGTTTTGTATAAATATGACAATATTTCTGCTAATTAACGATGATGATGATAATGATGATGATGATGATGACAAAATTCCCAAAAGAATATTTTACATTCCATCTCGCACATACTCAATCTAACTATGTTTTAGGTAGGTGTGTATTTTTTCTTTTTCTCTGAAATAAAAATGTCAAGTGTTTGCTCATATATTGGTCAAATTGTAATTAAGGTCATCAGACTTTAGGTCAGATGACCCTATTGTTATTGTAAAAACTATTGTTTTTTTATTATTTTTTTCTCCCAATTGTTTTTATTTTTTGCTAGTTATTATCAAACTGACTTGTATTAAAATTGGTTGGAACTGACACATTGGGGGGCATTTGTGTTTAACGTGCACATTTCTTTCTATGTTCAGATAAATTGTCACTGTTAAAATTTACAAAGTGTGTTTTAGTAATTGTTAAGCATAGATATAGATCTATATGATGATTATGTGAAACACAAATTCAGATGCATTTATCTGTTTGAAAATCTAGCTGAATATATAAATCTTCTAAAAACCAGAAATTATCACCATTGCAATCTCCATCTAGGATTATGCTAAATGTCCTATCTGCGATAGTTACTGAAGTTTCAAATATACTGCAGATATCGGTATATAGTTTTTTATGTTGTTACATAATAAAAATATTTTGATGTCTGGTTGCGTCTTTCGCATTCTTGGCTACAACAATATGTTGTAATCAAATCACAGGGTGTCCTTGACTACATGACTCGGTTATCTGACATTTTGTTTAAACCATTTCAATATATAATGACTGCAATTTGTAAGCATGCTGATATAAAGCCAAGAAAAAAAACAAAAACAAACTGAAGTACAAATAAAGCTTTAACAAATTTGACATTTCATCTGCCGCCGGAGTGTGACCCGCAAACATGGAGGTGATGGATAAGAAATGAGAACATCTTCGGAATTCCTGAAATTGAGGACGGAGAAAAACGATAGTGTATGAAATGTTTTACACTCTCAAGACAGGGAGACTGTGATGGTCTTCTAAAATGATTATTACTCAGTTGGTTTCAATCAAGAACACAAAATAGCTTTTCTGTGATTTGTAGTAGTTTGACTTCCTGGGGCCTTATTCACAAAGAAAACTTAAGTCTAAGTGTAAGACATAAACTTAAGTAATTATCCGTTTAATGTTGTACTTAAGTGAATGTCTCAGACTTAAGTTTGTACTTAAGTGAATGTCTCAGACTTAAGTTTCTTTGTACTTAAGTGAAAGTCTCAGACTTAAGTTTCTTTGTGAATAAGACCACACACACACTTTACAGATGCTTGAAACAACACATGTTGTATTCATATATATATATATATATATATATATACACACACACACTCATATATATATATATATATATATATATATATATATATATATATATATATATATATATATATATACACACACACACACATATATATATATATAGTGGCTGACATTTCTTGGAGAAGGAGATTTCAGCCACATTTGACATTTTTTCAGTCATAAAGTGGACTTAAGATTCTTAGAAAATAAAGGTTATGCCACTTGTGATTTTTTTTTCTCAGATAATAATGCTTGTAAACAAAGATGCAGTTGCTATTGTATATACATGTAGTTTCAACATAGAAACATAAGAAAAAAAGTCAAACACGACTTTGAGGTAGAGATGGAAAAAAATCTAAATCCTCTTGCACTAACATTTTGCACGTGGATTCAGATTTCCCCATCTCTCTCCATTAAAGTGGTGTTAGACTGTATTAATTTCTGTCTTCCTCTCTCTACCATTCTCTCTCCATCCCCCTTCTCTCTCCATCTCCCTTTCCTCTCATTCTGTCTCCTCTACATTTCTTTCTTCCTCTCTTTGTTTCTATCTTCATTTTTCTATTTTACCAACATGTTTATACATATTCACATAAATTCTTTCAATAATTTAATTTTAAAGTTCTTGGCAAGTTTGGTGATTAGATTTGTGACTTCACAATGTTACTGTGAGCTAATCTGTCATATAGCCTCTTCAATTGGTTCCATAGATACTGCAGACTCAATGGTGATTCATTGCTATCATGCTGAGATTCCCCAAATTTAATTGTTTACAAACTAGAGGTGGCAAATTAACAACAAGAAAAATGTTGTTAGGTAAATGAAGATGTTGAAATAACGTGTAAAGATTCATAAAGAATGCCGCTCTTATCATACTGTTTAAGCTTTGAAGCTAATCAGTCTTTGAGAGATTAAACTTCAGTGATCTTCATATAACGACACTTGAATTAGAAATATTTCATTGCCAGAAAAAACAAATTTTTACTAAAGTCTATGACTGGCTTATCATACTTTTCTCCTAAAGCTTTCCCAGGGCTAACTTATTCAAAACTCAGGAATATTCTTAACCTTTCCACCTCTATGTATCTAAATGGTATGATCTTTTCTATTGTCTTAGACCAGTCTATTATGGTCTGTAGGTTAACATGGCCTGCTTAGCCAATCAGATTTCAGTATTACCTGAAGTTGAGCGTAATTCTCTCACTTGAGTTATGCTCAAGTTTTGATCCAGCATGAATTTTCCACTCTGTTGGAAAAGTCCAAAATAAGGCCCCATTCCCAATGCAAAAAATGAATGCAGTTTTTCTTCGTTTCCAGTGAAAATTTCCAAATCAAAGTTAAATGACAAAGAGTTTGGAGAGATTCTGGTACTTTCAAACAGTTTCGTGTACAGTAAAACCTGCTTTTGTGACCACCTGTGTATAAAGACCACCTGGTCACAGATTGTATTTTGCTGTCCCATTAGTACCATTTGTGTACAAATCAATCTTTATATAGAGACCACCATCCTATAAACACTGGTTTTCTTGTGTCCCTAAATAGGTTGTTATATATAAGTTTCACATTTTTACTAGATTATCCAATTTCAATAAAATGTTGCTAAAATTCCTAATTCATAATACTAAGGCCCCATTCCCAAAAGAATGTGGAAAATCCCTAACAAGTGAGCTCTGGTGTATCAGGAAGTTTTCTCAAAAAGACAAATTTTACTCACTGGGTCATTTATGGAGTTAACCCTTTTGACCTTTTAGACCATTAAAAACCAGTATAAAACAAACAAAAGGGTATACCATCTAAATAATGAGGTGTGACAAGGTTTAAAATATATTTCAACTTTCAAATTACCTCCCCTGTCACTCTACCCTACTTTTGACCATGCCTTTTAACATAACAGAGTACTTTTGACCGCACAATCATCAGGGGAGGTAACTTTAGCTTGTACATCATATAAAGATTATTTCACTTGATACCACCTGGAGAGTACATTTGTTGTTTGTAGAAACAGACTATAACCTTCACAGTATACCCTCTTGTCATCACTGCATGATACAGTTATTGCTGTGATTTTCCGCATATGAATTTAATCTCATGATAACATCAATTCTCATTGCCGAAATTCAAAAATTACAAAAAACTAACTCATACGTTCCCAGCCATCTTGTACAAGATGGGATTTTGATTACAAGATTACTTAGCTCAGTTAGTGAAAGTGAAGAACAGAACAAGACATTTGTGTGAATTTCTGGGGTGATATTCAGATGGATATTGTTTCAGTGGATTTTCCTTCTTTTTTCTCAATTTCTACACATATGCACAAACTTTTTTGCATTTTGGAAATTTCTTAAAAGTGAACAAGTATAAAAAAAAAAAAAGAATATGTTGATGGAGATGTCCATAGATAAAAGATGTAAATAATAATGAAATTATGCCAGTTTGTGAAATCTGACAAGTCAAGAAATGATGAATGGATGGATTTATAAGATCCAGGAATGATGTTTTTATCTGCATTATTGTGTGTCATTTCATGTACATTTGATAAACTGAAAAAAAAACATGCATCTGGGAATACCAGCGATGTTACTCACCAGAAAGTGACAGATATCTACTTGTTCTTTTCTTTATAGACTAAAATATTTTTATAGTTGAATAATCTTTCCTTGTAATATTAAGTGCTTCAAATGTTTCTATATCTTTATTCTAAAACAAATATGTAATCTTTCAAAATGAAAATCAATGAAATAAATAAAGAATATAAAAAATATAAAAAAATAGAAAAAATGTTGGATATGAACATAGTTTTTACATAGTTGGTAATATTAATCAGACTTATCTCACGTCAGAAATACATATCATATCTCCGGAAGAGGTCTTACAGGGATTCTCTGGAAATGTGCATAAAAAAATCAAATCAGTTTTCAACATCTGAAATGTGCAGTTGTAATCATGTTGCCTGTCTTTTTCCATTGTACACTGGACTGTATTTCTTCCTGGAGTTTTTCGTGGATTTTTTTTAACAATGTTTTCCTGTTGTAATGATTTTTGAGAAGTGATGAATTTGTTCCGTGTTTTTAACATGCAGTTACTTAATTAACATGGCAGTATTAACTGATACGTTGTTCTGTTATCACAAGTGCATACATCCATAGCTATATCTCTACAGAATGTATGTGTTATAATGTTATGTGTGTAAATGTCCTAAAAAAGTTACACAAAAAGTGCAAAGATGGATTGTTCAAAAGTTAGATTTTCATCTAAAAGCAAGCCAGCACCAGTACCCACTGGTCCAAAGAAAGTGACATTTCCCGATTTTGATTTTGATGTCTTGTCATCGACAGACTCTAGCTCTGACTGGGAGGTGAGATTTTCTGATTTCTTTCTCATCCAAATGTATACGCATATCCATGTAATCTATTTCAGATTTGCATACATTTTACTGGATTTTCTTTTTAAAATAATTTTGTATTCATCGTTTTTAACTGGTTACAGATCTTACTTTGTAATTACTTTGTTTTGAGGAAAATGCATCAATCCATGACCCCTTTTATCAATGTAGTTTTCTTTTATTGGCACATGTACAGTCAGACCTATCTACTAAGGTCACTTCAGGAAACAGGCAAAGGTAACCATTATAGACAGGTGGCCTTTACAAAGAGGTTTATTTATTATTAAAAGTTGACAAAGGTTATGTTTGAATGACCTTTATAGGCAGGTGCCCTTTATATAGAGGTGGCCTTTGATACAAGTTTTTAACCAAGGTATTATACAAGTGTTACATGTATATAGGCCTTACAAATATATATAATTATTGCGGATT
The DNA here is from genome assembly GCA_030159075.1 of Atrina japonica. Taxonomy (NCBI): domain Eukaryota; kingdom Metazoa; phylum Mollusca; class Bivalvia; order Pterioida; family Pinnidae; genus Atrina; species Atrina japonica. The sequence goes on from BROG01000280.1 coordinate 375,001, forward strand.
CCTTTTTTATTATCAGTATTAATTATTAACTATTCATCTACATGTACTTGTGGTATAAGACCAGAAAAATGTTAATTTAACAAATACAAATGAAATTTGGATATAGTACACATACAAAATAAATTGAATTTCTTCATGATGAATGAGTGAAACCTGTTGATTAACAAATTACAGTAAAACATAATGATTGCTTTTTTCTTTATATATATTCCTCTATGTTTTTTTTTTCGGAAAGTCCATTATCTTAATAAATTCTAGATCCACCTTTGTAGATTCATTTTTAGGCCTTCTGTATTATATATCTAATTGGTATATGTCATTTGTATCATAAATCAGTCTGAAACTGATTGCCAGCACCATCCGGTTGATAATGATAACAGCTTGCTCTTCTTTTTACCTCCTGTTTAAATGTTTACATTAAAAACTGTGACAGATTCATTTCATCTTAGTCTGCTGTGATGCTTCCCTGTAAGTATTTACCTATAAGATTATCTACTCAGATAAATTTGTCAGTTACTTGTATGTAGAGGTCATATAAACCATCATAAGTTAGCGTGGTCAATATTTTTGACTTTAATTTTTACTATGTTTATCCCCAAGGTTTTCTCTTAATTTTTTACATTTCTACATATCCAAGTGTAATACAGTTTTAATTTTATGTAAAGAAAAATATATATTCATTATCTGAAATGTTTCAGAGATTTGTATCATTTTCTTGAAAACACAGACTTTCAAATGTATTTCCATATCTTTCTCCAGCATATTGTAGGTTTCATTTCATGTTAAAGTAATGATGCAAAATTTGATTTATCATGGGAGATAACTCTGCCTACTCTATTACTGATTACTAGATCAGAGCTTCCTGTCTACACTGATAAGCCTGCCCCCAACAAGGACATGTTCCATCTTAACTCATTCACCCCTTAAGACACAGTTAGACTTGTCTAAGTCATTGGTTTACAGAAGAGTCCATTATTTTTCAGGGGTTGATGAATTAAAGAAGTTATATAAAAACAGACAGATGTTAGATTACATATAAAGATACAGACTTTAATAGTGTATTTATTTCTCATATTTTTCTATCACTGTGTTTTCATATAAAATGTTTTTTTGTTTTTTGGCCTACATATAATTTTTTTTTGTGGGTCCTTTCTTAATAGAAAGGAAGAGATTATTTGTTTTCATTGATATTTTTTCTTTGTTTTTTTTTTATTATTTACACTTTGAAAGGATTTGTTGATAACTTTCCATTTACTGATAATATTGAATTTCATATTGTAGCTTATTGAAGTCAATTTGAGCTTAATATTCTTAAATGGGTGTTTGCTGTAGAACTGCAGTTACAGGACATATATTTTCGTGTGTTAATTCTTTCAATCCCACAGACCACAATACAAGTGAAAAGATCATACCATTTAATTACTTAGGGGTGAAAAGGTCCGTCACACTGGCCAAATTTTGTAGAACTTCACCTATAGCTGGTGACCTGTCCATATAAGTGAAAACTTCTTGGCAATATTTTAAAAAAACAATCAAACATATTGAAATGCAGGCCAATTTTGACATCAGTTATAAACTTGTCCTTGTTCATGTTCAGTTTCTGTAGTAAATCATTCATTTGTTTCACACAAATGCAGACATTGTTTAGGTTAGCCAGAAATAGGAAAAATATAATGTGCCACAGACACAAAAATATGACACAAATTTAGATTCATAGACAAAGTTAAACAGTTTCCCATTTGACCTTTAGATGAACTTTGTTTTTGAATTATAACAACTTTCTGACATGAGAGTGCTGTCAGTTTGTTAAAAATAAAACATACATCTAATGTTGAGTGTTAGGTACATGAAAGTTTATGTAAAATAAAGCATTGTCTGGAAGTTGTGCTGTGTGAGTTACTGTGTGATCCACACCCAACACTGCTTCATAATACATAAAGACTTCTCTGTATTTGAGCAGCACTGAAATATATAGATGCTCGTATATAAGTCTCTCTCTATCTCTCTGTCTCTCTGTCTCTCTCTCTCTCTCTCTCTCTCTCTCTCTCTCTCTCTCTCTCTCACATATGTATACTGGTTATGTGATGTGTGTTTACTGTCAAATTATATACTTATCTTAGTCTCCAGTCCGCTATCATTGTACATGTTGTGGGCATGTATACATGGTCAGAAACCACATTGTCATGACAACCATTTTTCTTTTTCCTCATGGATGTACATACAACAAGAAGATTAATGGGAATTTATTTTAGATTGGTACCATCCTGGAGCTTCACTTTAGGACCCTGCTTTTTCAACTGTTTTTTGTCATCTTGATTCCTGACCTTTACATGGTCCTCCTTTGTCACTGTCAAGGTCAAATGATCAGGTAACCAGTCATGCTGACAACAAGTCTCTGACCTTTGACCTACAGTAAAGAGCTCAGTTTTTTTTTACTCTTGTCTCTTCAAGCCAGTTACATGTAGCTATATATATGATATGATGTGTATAAATTTATATTTATAATACATACATACATATATACATACATACATACATACAGGATGACTTAGTGTAATATAAACATGTAAGTACTTTTGATAAATGGCATTTCTCTCAAGTTGTTTGCAAATTCTGTCATACTTTTTGTCTTCTTTACATTGTTTTCTTTTGTACAATATTTAGAAGTAATAGACATTCATGTACATTTATACAAAAAGTCAAATATAAGATTCCTTTAGGTCTCAAGCCATCGTGACCTATAACCACCATTTTTTGTCCATCTTTGTGTGCCTATCCATTTTTGACATTCTCCACCTTGATATCTGCTTATCAAAATTGTATGGAAGATTTCAACCCAAAGGATAGGGCTTCATTATTGTTAAACACAAGAGGGGAAGACTCACACAGGGAATTTGTGTATTTTGGTTCATGTGACTGTTTTAAATCCTTTGGGACTCTGGGTTCATGTGATGGTTTTAAATCCTTTGGGACTCTGGGTTCATGTGACGGTTTTAAATCCTTTGGGACTCTGGGTTCATGTTTAAGTTTTAAATCCTTTGGGAATCTAGGATCATGTGACAGTTTTAAATTAGGATTCTGGGTTCATGTGAGTTTTAAATCTCTTAGATAAAAGTTTGATCTAGTATGATGTTTATAAAGAAATTTTTCAAGAAACTGAATATCTATGTTCTTATATGTGAGGTTGTCTCCTAAGTGAGATTGTCTTTAAGCAAGGTTTCACTGTATTTTCCAAATAATTTCCATGGCAACAGAGGTTATCTTAAAGTAAACAATCAGCAGCTTCTCCTTGTCAGTATGAAAATAAACATTTTTATTTGGCAAGCAGGTATTTGACAGCTAGCTGGCATAACTTTTGAACTGGTTGGCTTTTGTTTACATTGAAATGATAAAGATAAGAAAAACATGGTCATATGTTATCTATGAAAAAATATACAAAATATATATGAATATACATATGCAAAAATCTGCATTTTACTTAATATATTTATCCATGTTAAAATCATTACTTGCATTTCTGTGTTTCAACTAGTGTATAGAAAGTATTGAAACAGAACCACATGTACCATGTTACTTAGTTACAAATGTTACTAGGATTTCTAGGTCAGGTTCACATAAACAAAGGGGAATAACTCTTATATCAGTAACATATCCTAGACTGATATATTAACCCATTTACCTCTATAAACACATTTGGACTGGTCTACGTCATTGATTTACAGAAGAGTTAATTGTTTTTCAGGGATTGTTGAGTTAAGATAAATATTACATAACTGATAAGTCTTATACATGCAAGATGCATAATTCAAAGTGTTATACACAGAATACCTGTACATACAAAAACATTTGGTTTTTGTGTAATGTTATGCAAAATACAGGTAAAACATTACACAAACAATTATTGTTCATTAGCACGACAATATATTATAAAGCTTTTGGCTCTTCTAAGTGCCACACTCTGTGTGGCAAGGAACATCATTTATATGTCATGTCTGAAAGACTTGTAACTTTCATGTCTTGTGCCAAGCGCAAAGAATAATAAATGAGTATGCTGAAATTTTCAGGCCTGTTTTTTGGATTTGAACTGGTATCTCTCGGCCTGTAAGACAAAGACTCGTCCATTTAAATATCATCGTACTTGCCATGTCTCCCCCATAAATAGAAATAAAATTTAAAGTCTCTCGCATGAGATAGAAAAATCTCCCCCATGAAAATTTTTCAAGGTTGGCCAATCTGTATCCTATTAACCCTTTTACATCTCAATGGTATGTACTTTTCTGTTGTTAAGATGAGTCTATTTTGGTCTGTAGGGTTGAAAGGGTTGAACCAAATAATCAGGTTGATAGATAATGGCTAAATTGATATTTTGCCAATCACTGCTACAGATGCAAAATATGATATTCAAATTTCTTGTCTTTTAATGCAAATTTTAATTTTCCATCAGGATTTTTATGTTTTCAAATTTATTTTTAAAATATCTGATGTGCCGGGGAGGGGGGCTGGCTTGATTAAGTCTGTTTTACACTCCACCAATCTTTTGGTACATGTACATTTTGTTTTGTTCTTGTTGGACAGCTAAAATAGTGTTTTGAAATGGATTACTGGTGAGAGAACTTGTAGTTAAACCAGATCAAGGACTAAGGATGTATTCCTATAGATTCAGCCACAAAATGCTTCTGTGAATCATATAATTCATTGGTCAGTGATACAGATGGATAATGATGGACGTTATATTGTTGTCCATTTGCATAGAAAGGAGAAAAAGGTCATAAAGATGACCATATGGTGGTCAGCGTTTTCATGTAACACATGTGGAAGATGTATATTCTCCATTGTAGCACCATACCAACTTTGATATTCCATTTAGAAATAAAAAATGGCAAGAAAGTGATTTACGAGTTTATATACCTGCTAAGCATCCCAACTGGTTCCTCAGAAACATATTTAAAACCACCATCTCACAGTAGTTCCATCTTGATGACTTACCAAGTTAATAATTGTGGACCCTAGAAGTCAGAAAAAATGCTCACAAAACCCATCTGATTGTTATTTCCACTCGGTTATTGCCAGAATGGAATGCCATCAAGACCCCTCTGTGTATGTCCTTATATTCTCTTTGATCTATCATTGCGGTTACTAGCCGATCATTTTTGACATTTCACAGACACAGAAATGTGGAGTATTTTTGTAGAAAGGTAGAAATGCCAGGTATTATTGTTATATTTGATTATGATTATAGTTGTCAGTTTCATAAATGAAGAGGTACTGCCATCATATCTCTTATCTACTGGTTTGTTCAACCCGTGAACTCTTTTGTATCACACACTGTGTAATGATCATCATCATCATCATCATCATCATTGAAATAACAAAGGGCACAACTCCAATATGATGCCAGTTGAATGGACCAAATTTGATCTCTATCCATGTAATATTAAGGGTCCCAAATGACATTCTGCCTATATCTCTTTTGTCTGTCATGATAATATCTCTTTAGCCAGATTTTTTAAAAATGAAATTGTTTTACATCACTCTCAGCAATTTGTCAGTTATATGGTGGTTGTCAGTTTTTAATGATGGAGAATACAATCTTGGTTACAGTGTAACCCAGGAAGAGAATGTCAGCTTTCCGCGAGTAAGCTGGCAATTTTCCTCATAAAATAAGCTTGGTTCCAGTGGGGCTCAAACCCTCACTGTATGAGGGTGAGATATTCCATGTGTTCATTCATGATCTTAATCCAAATATGATTACATGTAGGCCTTCATTAGATATAGAATTTGTCCCCCAGTTATTTCCCCTGATGAAATGGAGGATGGCAGAAATAAGTTTGGTATTTGGAAGATTTGCATCTTTATTGCTCTCACTCTCTTTCTCTATCGCTCTGTCTCTCTCCCCCTCTCTCTCATTAGCTATTGTTGTTTAACAGTTATTTTACAGTGAATTAAAATCTATACCTTGTCATCCCCGTACTTTCTTTAGACTTATCCAAGAAGAATGGATGGAGCTGCCTTATTATAGATACATAGGGATACATGTATTAGGATTCTTACTCTTGACTACGTCACAAGAAGCTGTTGTTTTGTTTTGTTTTGTTTTTGTTTTTGTTTTTTGTTTTTTTTTTTTTTGATGTATAACTAGTTCATGTATCATGAATGATAATACATTGGCAATGTATTGCTTAACTTGTTACCATTTCCAGAAATTATAACATGCATGCATACACAGACACAAACACACACACAAACATGTATGCACACACATGTGCACATACACATATGCATGTACACACACAGACACACATCACATAGTCTCACATACACACACACACACAAACACACATCACATAGTCTTTCACACACATACACACACACACACAAACACAGACACACATCACATACAGTCTCTCACACACATACACACAGACACACACAAACACACATCACATACAGTCTCTCACACACATACACACACAGACACACATCACATACAGTCTCACACACATACACACACAGACACACATCACATACAGTCTCTCACACACATACACACACAGACACACATCACATACAGTCTCTCACACACATACACACACATACACACACATAACATACAGTCTCTCACACACATACACACAGACACACACAGACACACATCACATACAGTCTCTCACACACATACACACACAGACACACATCACATACAGTCTCTCACACACATACACACACACAGACACACACAGACACACATCACATATAGTCTCTCACACACATACACACACAAACACAGACACACATCACATACAGTCTCACACACACACACACACACACACACAAACACACATCACATATAGTCTCTCACACACATACACACACACACACAGAATATATCGTACAAGTTACATAATGAAGTAACATGACACAACACACATCATTATGACATGATTTTCGTTTCTCTTTGTTGGACAAGATACAGATTTATCTTTCACAGATGTTTTGTTGTTCAGTTTGCAGTTTTGTTTTGTGACCCTGACATTTTGAAGAGAAAACATTACTGTTCCAGATACACAAAATGATTTAAATCAGTTGTGAAAGTAATTAGGTTTGACAGATCTATATGTCACCAATCATTTTACTGTGAAATGAAACTATACCTTGTCACCCCTTTATTATCTTTAAACTTGGTCCAGAAGAATGGATGGTGCTGCCTTTTTATAGATAATTAGGGATGACAGGATTGTTTGTCAGATTTTATTACGTCACACGATGTTTGACAGACAGGGGTTTATATATCTTAATCTTTTTTTACCCAGAAATGAACATCTAGGTCAGGAAATTGTCACATGTATGTATGTTTCTCTCGACAACACGTAAATGATTACTACTGTATGAAAAAACATACATTTCTTCTGTCACACACATATCTTTTGGTCCAGCACCATATATCACAAGAATATTCGTAAGTCTGAGAATATTCTTATCTTAGCCTGCTTAAATGATTATATATCAGGACTCAATAAAACTGAAAAATCTTCTCAGATTTGATTACAATCTGAAATTTTTTGATGATGGACCCAGGGGTGACGTACCCCCTTTTTGATGATTTTTATGAATGTATAATTAATCTTCCCTATATAATAAAATTCAAATTTTGTCTGTTCACAGTAAGAATAATATGTATCTGCTATATTTATGGCTGATGAATTTGTATGTATGACCTATATTCTGGTGACCTAGATACAGGTGAGCTATATTCTGATGACCTAGATACAGGTGACCTTTGTACACAGGTTTTTGTATAGTTGATATCTGTATAAAGACTACATTAAATATTTACAATATTCTTGTAAGATCTACTAGCCAATAAGAGGCCATTGAATAAAGGTAGCTGTTGTATGCAGATCATTCGTATCTACAACTGTATAGATAACATTGATGACTGGTCTCCTTACCTCATGATTTTTACCCATTTTCTTCCTCAGGATGTTTTGGAAAAGAAGATTGAAGATCTGAGTCGTCAGCTAGCGGAGGAAAGACAGACATGTCGTAAAGAGAAAGCCCAGGTCATCAGATTACAGAGGGAGTTATCCAGGCACAAAGGGGATAGGGATAAAACCCTGGAGGTAGGACAAACATATTTATTACAAATAGACATGGGTCTCCATGGCCGAGTGGTTAGAGCATCATGCTCTAAACCAAAAAGTCTCTCACCTGGTTGTCAATGCAGGCTGGAGCCTAACTTGAATAATTCAAGCCCACTCTGTTTCCAAATTCCCTCCATACTTCGAGGGCTTGAAGTCTCTCACAGCGTCGTTTTCCTTTGGGTATGTGCAATAGGTATATCCAGTGAAAATTCAAACTTCGAATTTCGAATTCGCTTTGTCTTCAAGTTCTTTACATGAAGTAGATGCTGACGATGCTTTTAATTGGATATATATTTTATATCGTATTATTTCAAAAGTAGGACAGCTTTGTTAACATTTACTTTGAATTCCTCTTTTTTTTCCCGCCAGCTGTAATACTGTATACAAAACCCACAATGCAACATGAAGAAATTTCCGGTCTGATGTGTTTCAGGTGTAAATGCATTCAGGAATATAAGCTGGTTTTATGAGAAAGGTAACCAGTTTACTTACGAAAAACACAAGTAGTGAAATGTAGCTCGATGAATATATTACATTTTCTGTAAAAACTGGAGGTCCAGTGTCACAGTAGGTGTTGGCACGTTAAAGAACCCTCACTGCTCAATGGCCTAAGTGCCGAGCAGAGGCCAAAATTTGTAGCCCTTCACCGGTATTTGGTGACGTCTTCATTTGAGTGAAATATTTTTGGGTGGGACGTTAAACAACAATAAACAAACATTTTCTGAGGATGATAAAATAATGACCAATTTCAAAGTCAATTATCAATTAATTGTAAATTATTTATCTGTAGTTTCGAGTTTTAAGTCTTAGTTTGCCCATTCATTTTTATTTCTTATAAATCAGAAATCTTTCGTATTTTTTCATTATTATTTATTTTGAAATGTCAGCATCAAAGATAAAAAATCAAAGATAGAAAAAGAAATGATTTTATTAGCGTCTTAGATAAACTCATAAGATCATGTCAGAGTTAAGTATGTAGAAAAGCAATCAAAAATATGATTTCATTAGCGTTTACGATAAAGGAGTAAAAGCTCGGTAGTAAAGAACCAATCAGATGACTTGTCAATCATGTCGCTAATTTGATTTTGATAGGAGCTACATCAAACAATAACACAAATGTAATGAAATCTACAAATCAGAACACAAATCAAATGATAGTGATCTGTTACAAATATTTTACCTCATCAACCCCTGAAAAACAATGGACTCTTCTGTAAATCAATGATTTAGGCCAGACCAAATGTGTCATTTGGGGTGAATAACTTAATCAAATTTCTTTTCTTAGTTTAAGAAACATCTAGCATGTTCAGCTTTAAGCAACAGCAAATATTGTATTGTCAAATGTACTGTGTATTTTTTTTTTCAATATTTTTTTTTTTGCTACTCAGATTGATATACATGTAGAATGACAAAAAAAAAAGAGATATACACAGGCATAAAATTCTTACATTATAATTGCCTATATATATATTTTGTGAAAATTGCTTGAGAAATTCAGGTTTGGCACTTTGTCACTTACAATTGATTAACTCAACCTTACTATTTGTATACATGTACCGCACCGTTTCACAAAATATATAAGAATATAAGATTTTGTATGCCTATCAGCCTATGTATAGCTTTATTTATTATTTTACATCAAATACAAGTTTTAAAAGGAGAAAAAAAATTGAAATAATTTTTTGGTGTAAACACAGTTAATGACCTTTTAATATAAATAAATGCTTTATAGGTTCTAAAATTACCAGTAATATTGATTTTATTTTATAATCCTACATACTTATAATGTGAGTGTGTGTGTGGTGGTGGGGGAGGGGGGGGGGGCTGTGGTAGTTGGTTTGTGTTTGTGGGGTGGATCAGTCTGTTTGTGGGGTGGATCAGTGTGTGTATATGTTTATTATTTCACATATGTATATAATTTTCCTAATTTATTTCACTTAAAATTAATGTCTATCATCACCATCCTCTGTAAATGAATTAAATCTAAACTTAAATAAATGAAAATAAAATATATATGAGAGCTGTTTAGACTTATTAAGATATAAATGAATTTCAGTGACAGTATGGAACCTTTTCATATGATGGGACCTTTTTCCATCGTTGTGTACTTTTAAATAATCGATCCATATGACGTAGATTGCACTTTTCACAGCTGCAAAATGAGCCTATGATAAGAACAGGTCCTGGATATTTTTTTTTCTTTTATGGAGATTGAAGTCTGTCAGTAGATCAAAGGATATCCCGCTAATTGATCGTTGGATTTTTTTCTGTTTCCTATCAATATTGACTTGATTAGTTTTGAAATTTTGTTACCAAAGAAACTTCAGTTCTGGAGATGCAATTTTATCTAATTTAATTATTGATAATTTGCAAAGTGCTGTTTATTTGTCATGAATTACTTATAATGCATTGTTGATAAACAAAAAATCTGTATAGAATCTCTATTTCTTCAATGTAGTTGATTCTTTATTTTTAAAATCTAATTTCCAAATGTTATTCATATTTGTTTGCAGTATATGATGCAGAGAAATTTGATTACTTAACTAAGTTACAAAAAGGGGGCAATCAGAGACATTGCTTTTGCTCTCTCAATTGTTGGAAAAATAATATATAGCAGTATATATAGATTAGTAACAAAGTTTGTACACTTTATAATACTAGATCTAGTTTAAATGGTGAATAAACAGACAGATAAGATAGATAGATAGATAAGATAGATAGATAGATAAGATAAGATAAGGTAGGTAGGTAGAAAGGAAGGTAGGTAGGTAGGTAGGTAGATATATAGGTACAGAATGTAGGTAAATAGATAAATAAATGGATTGATGGCAAGACAGACAGATAATATATAGGTAGATAGATAGATAGAAGGATTCATTGACAGACAGATAGAGAAAATGATAGATGAATGAATAGATAGATAGATGGCAAGACAGATAGATAAGATATAGATCGAGATAGATAAGAAATAGAGATAGATAGATAGACAGATAAATAAATAGATAAATAAATAGATAGATAGATAGATAGATAGATAGATAGAAGTAATTATAAATAGAGAGATGGGATACACATGATTGATACTGTACATGATATTTGTATATAAATTACAACATCTGTTGTTTGTCCTGTAAATATCAATTAATTCAATAACAAGATGATGTTATATGTAGCTAATTTGCCTAAAAGTAGTGAGAATTTCATTTTGCAGATTAAAAAAACGTCTGTTTAATGTTGATGAATTGAAACTGAAAAACTGAAAAACCAATAAAATAAAAAGTAGGGAAATGCAGCAATTATTTTACTTACCGCATCTCCCCCTGAAAAATAATGGACTCTTCTTCAAATCAATGACAGTCCAAAAGTGTCTTTAGGGGTAAATGAGTTAAAAATCATCTAATTGATAATTTTCTCTTTGTGTTTACATCCAAAGGACATTGATTTAATGATATGACAAAATATTGCCATATCCAAAAAAAGTGATGGTTAAATGAATGCCCTTGAAGTGACCTCTTTGAAATTTTTATCTAAAAGAAGACATTATCAATGGCAGAACATGGGACATCATTTTTTTTTTCATTTTGGAAGTTCCATGGTACAAGTAGTTACAAAATATACATGGTACATGCCATACCCTTTAATATTAGTAGGCACACCTAAGTCAAAATCTGGGTAAGGGGATTGTTTAATCAAAGTTTAACTCATCAACCCCCTGAAGAACAATGGACTCTTCTGTAAATCAATGACCTAGACCAGTCCAAATGTGTCGTTGGGGTGGGTAAGTTAAAGAAAGTTTGATTGTAAACATTTCAGTAAGTGTTTTTTACATTAAAATCATGACAAGGTAGTTGACCTTGAGCATCATGTAAATTTGGTGACATTGGCCCTTTTGTTTCCTCCAGGTATTTTAAGCAGAGACAGGTGTTATATTTTCTGGTACAGAAATATTGATATGCTATAAAGAATCCCTGTAGAACAAGTGATATATCTGGTTTTAATTATATAATGCGTAATGGCTGATTTAAAAATGAATATTTAATAGCAACATGTCTGAAATTATAAATAATGACTTCAACATGTATATATGTTTACTGTAAACATGTGTCATCTTGTTTAATGCTTGATAAATTGGTAATCAATTGCTCTGCAAAATTATCCTTGTTATAAGTATTGAAGTTATTTCATAAATAGTTTTTTGCCATCTATGTTATGGATGTTGCCGCAAAAGATGTTCTGGGTGTCATTTGCATTTGTACAATTATTTTCACTGGACTGGTCAGAATTCTTATCAAGACACACACACTTAATAAATTTTGAGCTGAAACTTAATTAATGCATCCAAAATGAAATGACAGAAGGACAGGCGGATGAGCAGGTCTCATCCATCTTGACCAGAAATTAATCACCAAGCAGCATCGCCTCCTATAATCAATGTTATCAATTGATAATGACCGACAAGGGATGCAGAGAGGAAATAACAAGATATGTTGATGTCATGTTGGACATGAGTCCTTGATTTATTACAGCAGGGAGTCACAGCTGACCATTGTTATGTCGGCCTGACTCCAGCACTCATATAGCACATCAAGATCTAAATCTAATTATCTAATTATAGAAAGTGAGAAATTGCAGAAAAGGTGGAAGACATCACAGATATTTCTACTTTTTCTCCCTTATTATTCCGTTATGAATAATGATTTACTCATTCACCCCTAAAGTACATTTGGACTGGTTCTAAGTCATTGATTTACAGAAGAATTCATTGTTTTTCAGGGGTTGATGAGTTAAGACACATATTTTAGTCCTTGACATCAGTCCATAATTATTCTTTTTTCACTTATTTACTTATCAGTCAGCAATATTTCAGACAGTATAATGGCGCAGCATGTTTGTGATATACTAGGATGGCATACCTGCCAATCCTCCCATTTTGTGCGGGAGACTCCTGCACAAACATCGAAATTTTGGAAATCTCCCGCACAAGAGTATAAAATCTCCCACATTCAGATATTTTAACCCCGCAAATTAAAGTTGGAATCGGGCAACAAGATTTCAATTGTCCTTTGCCCGGCTGTGCAAGTAAAAATGTCAGTAGAAGTACAACCATTCGTCATTTCAAAAAGCTTAAGTTTCAAAAGTGATCCATTTCCTTCTATTTGTAGTTCAAAATGAATTTCTAAAAACAATTAGAAACTAAAATAATTATTTTATTGACAACTCAACATGTTAATCTTTACCTCGCGGCGAAAATGTCAAAACACATCGTGTGTTGGCTGCTGTTGCTTGCAATTTATGGAGAAGTGGAAGTTTGGTGTTAAATGAAAGAACCGATACCAAACGGAACTGAATTTCAGGATGTGTTAAAATGATGATACATGTAACACTATATATACTTATAGTGTATAAAAGTTGTAAAATCTTAATCAAATGTAGGTGAATGATAAAAGTAAAATTAGTTATATATAAAAGTTTTAATGAAATACATAAAAAACAAAATCAAAATATGGCATGTTATGAGTATTGTCCAGACTCTGGAGTATTGAAAACAGCTCGTCTACAATATAAAAATGAACTGAAGAAATAAAGTATATCTATCAACTCTCATTGGTGTTTTGTAATGTATGTAGTGTACAAATCAGATATTTAGGCTGAAAATGTCGTCCGCGCAAAATCTCCCCCTCAGCTGTCATAGTTGAGGGGAAGAGGTTGGCACGTATGAGATGGTGTAGGAGTAGGCAGACACCGAAGGCTTTCTGTAGGTAACAGTTAGGTTTAAGGTGTAAAACAATCTGCATGTTTTGGATGGAAAATCCACCCAGTATTCATCTATCCATCTTTTACTATCATTGTTGTACAAGCTTGTGTTTTCCACAAGGTTGGGAAATATCATTGCAGAATTAGAATACCATGGTCCAGCTTACAGTAAATCGTCTTGTGACTGATTAGTAATGTATAGAGAAAAGAAAATAGTAGAGAATCAAAATTGAATTATTTTCTCCCCTAATCCACTGATTTAGAAACCAAAGGATTTTCTCCCATAATCTTTCAAGTGAGAGACCAAATGATTTTTCCCTATTATTCCCTGTTTCAGAGACCAAAAGATTTTCTCCAATAATTATCTGAAATACCAAAGGATTTTCTCCCATAATTCTCTGCTTCAGAGAACAGTAAATATTTTCTCCCATAATCCTCTGTCTGATATACTAACAGATTTTTTCCCATAATCATCTGACTTAGATACCAAAGGATTTTCTGTCACAATCCTCTGCCTCTGAGATCAAAAATTTTATCCCCTAACTCATTTCTTGAGAGACACATGATGTATCACTGATTCATCGCCAGTGCCTCTTTCAAAACAAAGTGTATCTAGTGCAACAAAGATCCTTCACTAAAATTAGCATTAGAAATAACATCTGTTAGTCACCCAAATATCCTTGACCTTGTAAGAGGGGTTTCCCCTATTCTAGAGTATGATATCCCCCAGTGGTAAAAGTTCAACAAACTCAGTTGACTTGATCACTATTACCAGATAAACCTATATAATACCCACAGGCCACATAAAAAACTCACATCCATGAATAGAAAAAAAACATCCCCAAAAAACATCTGTGTTTTTCTCGAGTTTGATAAAAAATTATCGATACATCCCAAGGGACAGGGGGAGCTGTTCATTTGATATGTGTTCAACTTCAATAACCTTGAAGAAAGAATGGAAAAAATTGCCGAAATCTGTTAACATGACACGTTTAATCATTGTTAATGTAAATTTCACTGTGTTTATCTCATCAGTGTCTTTATTTTATTGGATGTTAATGGAATACTATGTTTTGCTAAGTATATTAGTGAAAACCAATGATGCAGTAAATAGATATATATCTGAGATCAGCTGATTGGCTCCCCTATCATAGCATCTCCATTTAGCTTTGTCGAGGTCTCAAATTACGATTGACATAGACAAAAACATATAATGATAGCACTTAGGGGAGGGAAATAAAAGATGTTTAAAAAATCACATTCACGCACATTCTGTTTTTCATTGCTTTTGCTTAACTTTGTTACTTAGTACTATGATTTTATAGAATCTGTAAATTTTGATGTGGTTTTAGAGCCAACCTGGCTCAGTCGGTAGCACAATGACTCTTGATCAAGAGGTCATAAGTTCGAGTCCAGTCGGTGGCAGGTTGGTTTCCTGTCTTTCAGATGAGACAGTAAAACCCAAAGTCCAAAGACACATAGTAGGTGTCGGTACAGTAAAGGACCCTCACTGCTCAATGGCAGTAACTGCTGAGCATAGGCCAAAATTTGAAGCCCTTCACCGGCATTTTGTGATATCTCCATATGAGTGAAAGATTCTTGAGTAAGATGTTATACAACAATAAACAAACAAACATGTGGTATTAATTTCGTTTATTTTGTTGTTTTCATTTATCAATGAAATTAAAACCATGACAAAATTTTACATAAATCATTTGAAGTAATAGTTATTTATTTACAAACACAAGTTTTTTTATTTATTGTCATTGAATTTGTTTTATTTTTAAATTAACATAATTTTAACCCTATGAAAATTTCTGCTCCTACAGTATTTTGTCAGGCCAAATATGAAAGAAGATTTTTGGTTCATGTGACCCTAACAACCCACCTTTAAAGGCAAAACCCTTAAAATTTTAGCTAGCTTTGCCCACTTACCAGTACCTTTTTTAATTAAAATCTTAAATTTTGTCTAATTTACATATCAATATCTAAAAGTGCACCGTACACCTGATAATTTTTGCTCCAGTATATTTTTTGCCATTTTCACCCTTAGATGAGAGGACAAATTTAAGATTTAAGTGAAATATTTCAGCTAAATAGTTGAAGTGCATACATACACACATGCCACCCAAGAGACCATGGCGTTTCAGGGCAAATTTAAGACAGAGAGAATAATTTTTTATGCTTTCTGTCATAAAAGGGCGAAAATAACCAGGGGCGAAAAATTCTTGTTATACAGTATATAAAACTCATTATCCACTGACCCATATCAAACAAATTTTTTTATCGGCCTCATGTATTTTTTATTTGTAAATAATTTGATCTTTTGTTTCTACATTTTGTTGTGGGTATTAATCATGCTGTCTCTGTGTCACCACCCATTAGATATTTGAAACATGAAGGTTTTGTGAAGTATCAAATCTCGGAACAGGATTTAATGTACAAATAAACCTGATTTTCTAGGCATTCTGAAAAACTTTTATATTCCGATAATTTTTCCTGTTATTTAAAAACGTTTTAATGCAATGGAACCCATTCTGTGTTCATTGTAGGATAGACAGTTTTATTGTCAACAAGTCAGGAATTAAAAATGCATACCGTAGCTTGGCTTGAACTTTTTATGAAATTAGATAAAAAATCATTGATGTTTATAATGACAGAATATTAAAAAAACACAAAAATAACACTTAACCAAATGAAATAAAATGATAATCACTCTCCAACTAAATCAATACTAACCAAAGTTGTACAGAAGTACAAAAAATGTATGTAGCACTTCATGGTCATCTGAAAGTTTGGTATGATCTGGGTCATTCTACATCTTGTGTATGTTTGGATTATTGATACAATGCAGTGTTTATTGGTCAGACTATTTTGGTAGTCATAAGTATCTAACAACATGTGTGTCTTCATTTGTTTACATATAGCTTTCACCTGCACTTCGATCAGGTGCCTACATTCCTGCAATATGTTATTGTTCCTACAGATACTTGGGCCACATTCCAGATCTCTCACTAAACTGTATTTCAGATAATTATAACAATCTTTTGAATGGTGTCCAAGTCAAGTGCTATCATTGTCGTCATCAGTATCATCATGTTCTTCTCTTTTTTCATCAATACTATGTCACCGTACCATAATTGCTATCATCATTATCCTTTCCATTGCAATCTTCCTCCTCCTCATCTCCTCCACCTCCTCCTCCTCCTCCTCACCATCATCATCATCATCATCATCATCATCATCATCAGGAGCAGCAGCAATTAAGGTTTCTTCTCAATCATCATCTTTTTCCATCACCATTATCCTCAACTTCATCATCATCATTATTATCATCATCATTTTTTTAAAATTATCAATCAAATTTGACATGTTACATAATCTCATTTCCAAAGCCATATTGCATATTGCATGTACGTCCAATATTTTGTAACGATTCTGCGAGTTCATTATATATACAAGTTAATTTTTGACAAATAATCTTCGTAAATACTCGTAGTGGTACATTCTGCACTCCTCAGCCTTGACCTTTGTATTGTAAGTACAAGTTTTTAACAGGTGCCCATACTGAGGGATGCCAACTTTCACACAAGTGTGACTTGGATAATATGTTAAAGTATTTTGTATGTATTTAGTTTGTTTGTTGTACAAGGTATCATATACTCTTTAGCTTGTTTTGTTTGGAATGGTTAACATCGGAACACAGACACTGCGGAATGTAACAATATTCCGTAATTAGTCTACCCAATCTGGTGTAAATGGCTGCTCTTTTAGTGCACCATCATCACTGAAACAAAAAATAATCAAGAAAAAAATTGTACAGTAGAACCTCACATTCACACCACCTCACATTTCAAACCACCTCAGTTTTCAGATCAATTCACATTTCAGACCACCTCACATTTCAGATTGCCTCACATTTCAGACCACCTCACATCTCAGACCATCTCACACTTCAGATCACCTCACATTTCAGATCACCTCACATTTCAGACCACCTCACATTTTAGACCACCTCACATTTCAGATCACCTCACATTTCAAACCACCTCACATTTCAGATCACCTCACATTTCAGACCATACATTTTCAGTTTCTTGATAAGTATCTAATAAGTACATAACCTCACATAAGGGACAACCTCACTAATCAAATCACTTTGAGTCAGTCCGTTAGGTCTTAATAGCGAGGTTTCACTGTATTTATATGTATAAAATGTGTTTTTTTCTTTTTGTGGGTTAACTCATGTGAAAAATAAACACACCCACCATATTTTGTCTTTGATTTTCATTGTTACAAATAACCTTGGGTGGTGAAACACGGTCTGTAATAGGAGCATATCGTTTAACATCTAACTAAATTGTTTTAATCAGCTTGCAAACAATTATCTGAAATATTTGTTATTGAATTTCATTTTTGAGGGTGACAAAAAGTTTTATTTCAAGACCACATCAAATGAAATTGTTGAAATTGATCACCGTGTAATATTGTGAATAGTTCCTTTCACTTCTGCACTTTACCAGACTGATTACAATTTTCCACCCAAACACACCCATGGCATAATTTTCATTTGAATCATGTTAGAATGCAAGTATTATTTTCTTGATATCATTTTTGAAGGTAAATGATCAACAAGATTTATAAGAGTACTGCATTTGTTTTATTGTTCAGAGATTTTCCAACTTCCTAAATTCTGGGCTCAGAGTCCAAACAATTGGCAAAATACAGGACAGTTATCTAGAAAAGAAAAATTTAATTTGGAACATTTGTTTGAAAATATTTTATTCTTTATTTTGAAATTCCAAATTTGGAATTTTTGCATATGTTCCTTTCAACCTCCATCCAGACGTACAGGGGAGGAGCAAGAGATCAAGTGTGGACAGGAGTTGAAAGGTCTGAAAATCTGGCTTGATCACAGATCACACCAGTAACCTCTCTGTTGAAAGCTCAGTACCCTTCAAATTGAAGTATGTTGTCTGTTATTATTGCTGCTATAGTTAGGATGAATTACATAGGAAATGTGTTCTACCAACTGAATCATATGATATCTGTTATTATTGCTGCTATAGTTAGGATGAATTACATAGGAAATGTGTTCTACCAACTGAATCATATGATATCTGTTATTATTGCTGCTATAGTTAGGATGAATTACATAGGAAATGTGTTCTACCAACTGAATCATATGATATCTGTTATTATTGCTGCTATGGTTAGGATGAATTACATAGGAAATGTGTTCTACCAACTGAATCATATGATATCTGTTATTATTGCTGTTATGGTTAGGGTGAATTACATAGGAAATGTGTTCTACCAACTGAATCATATGATATCTGTTATTATTGCTGCTATTTTGTTGTCCAGCGTTAACACCCCTCGTAGCAGGTACCAATTGTGATGTCATTTGTTTGTGTGTAAAATGAGAAATTTACCAACTGATGTCATATGAAAATTACATTATTTTTGCTGCTGTCACAATTGATTGTCCAGCGATAACATCCCTCGTGACAGAATAGGTAGGTAAAATACCAAATGTGATGTCATTTTGTCTGTTATTATGTGTTAAAATGAGAAATTACATCCATTGTTTCTACCAACTGTAACATGTTTGTGTGTGAAAATGACATTATTTTCTCACATAAAATGTGTTCTACCATGTCACAATTGATACCTGCTGACATGGGAGATAACTCTGACTAATGAAACGACAGAATAGGTAGGATAAAATACATAGGAAATGTGTTCTACCAACTGTACCATGTTGTCTGTTATTATTGCTGTTATAGGTAGGATGAATTACATAGGAAATGTGTTCTACCAACTGTACCATGTTGTCTGTTATTATTGCTGCTATAGGTAGGATTCATTACATAGGAAATTCAAATCACAGTTGTTGATGGAGTCGATTCATTACATGGAAAAATTTTGTTATTGTTGTCTGCTGATTGCTGCATTTTGTTACCATCCTTCAACTGATTTGTTTTAATTCATTAATTAGAAGCTATGATAAAAATGTTAAGCATTCATTAAAAATTCCTGTGATAACTGAAAGACAGAAACCATATTGTCTAATTTTGTTTCACTAATGATGGCCGTTATGTAGATTATCACACATACCTTACTATATTATACTTCTAATTTGAGGATTCAATTTCTTCAGAAATTTGCAGAAATAGCCTACAACTTGTCAGTTATCAAGAGACCCCTCCCTCCACACAGTTTCATAGTATCAGGTGTATTATTTTGTCTATCGTCAAATATTTTTATTGGATGAAAAAAAAAATATCAATCATGGTTTTGATTTTCAAAAATTAAATCTCTAAATAAGGCATGCAGGGATGAAATAAAGTTATCTGTATAAAGTTTGATACCCCTCAGATTCTGAATATAAAAACCTTGTAGAAAAATACAAATTTATCAACTTTTTGATATTCTATTCAAATTGTTTTGGTTCATGGCTCATAAGGCCTTGAAAACTTCTTGAATTCTTTGATTAACACCTTAAAAATGATTAATTGAACAAAGGTTCATGTACTTACAAATGTATGCCCTCAGTATGGGCACCTTGTACTTTCAGTTAATATCTTTTAATTATACCAGAAGTAGAGAAGAAGAAAATCTTGTATAGTATTGTCAAAATTTGATTTAGAATAATTTTTCATTATGAGCACAACAGAAAAATATTAATAACAATCTTTAAACAGAAGTTTTTATGTGTTATATTTACATGGAAAAAACCCCAGATAATTTAATTGGTTGAAGAAAATTGCACACGTCACCATTACTTGAAAGTGCTGACTTCTTGAAATTATTTCCTTGTATTTGTATGTGGAATAATTGTCCTTACGGAAATGTACCATAACTCCTTAAAGAGTCATTGAATCTCAAGTGCCTGTATGAATTATGTGGTCTATAAAATTTACTCATCGTGTACTCATCAACCCTTGAAAAACAATGAACTCTTCTATAAGTCAATGACTTAGACCAGTCCAAATGTGCCTTTAGGGGTGAATGACTTAATGGTTGATAAAAGAGAGCAGACTTACAACTGGAGTAGATAAGGAAATCGCCACCGGAGTGGTAACATTCTGGTTGTCCAATGCGAATGTTTCCTGAGGATTCCACAAGGTGTGAGATTTCCCTTTCCACTCAGGACACTCCTTTTTGATTATTTTTCTTCCTTGCCTCATGTAGGTAAATAAAATCTGATGCCACTTTGAATGTACTACATTCTCATTATACTGAAGCTCTATGTCTTAAAAGTATATTATTATATTATACTTTGTTTGACTTGTATAAACCCTATGGTCTGGACAGAGAAATTCAGACCTCATAAAGTGGTATATATAATGTCCAGTGTGGGAGAAAGGGGATCTCAATGGCTATCAGTAAGTGCAGATTGGTGCAATTTCATTATTATTTTCTTTTTGCAGTTATGTCAATTTGAAGTTTTACTTAATTGCAAATATCACCAATTTATATCAAGAATTGCAGTTTTGTTTCTGAATCTCTTATTGTTACCTACACAAACAAAATTTATGAGCTATAGTTTCAATGAGTTTTACATTCTCAATTTCTTTCTTTCATTTGATTTTTATATAGAAATAATAAAAGTAAAATTAAATTAATTGATATATTTGTTGATATTTTTAATCTCTGCAAGAAATCAGAACCTTCACCTCACTTGGATGGCGGAGTTCTTTGATAGATGGTGTAACAAAATCTTAATTAGACGACTTTTCAAAAGCAAACTTTATTACAATCTTTAGATCGGTAATAATGGGTAGCCAATCAGCCTTTACTTGTCATAATTATAACCCTGATCAACGATAGTACTAAGTCACTTGAATGTTTCTTTATATATTATCTCCATTTCTGAGTAAAATATGAATTGAAATTATTTACATATTCATTACATGTGATTTAGATATGAAAGTCTGGAATCAAGGTTTCTAATTTGATATCATTTCAGTCATCTGACAGGAATTTACTTTTAATACTGTTTGTATTTATACATGTATGTACTTTTTTACTACCTGGATTTTGAAAACTATAAAGGGTGTGTGTTCTAATACATGTAGACACCACAGGATTGGGTAGGACTGAGTAACCAAAGGCTACATAAAGAAAGGCTTGTTTGTGTGTGCTGTCTGAGCTTCTTATGGGCTTTTTCCTCACAAGCAGGAAATTTTTCTTTCTCTCTTATCCTGACCTCTCCTTCTAAATTCCTTTCTCTGCATCTCTCCCATTGTCATTTCTCTGCACATCTCCCATTGTATCTTTCTCTCACATCTCCCCTCTCTCTTTCTTTTCTCTCTCTCTCTCTCTCACTCTCACTCTCACTCTCACTCTCTCTCTCTCTCTCCTCTCCCTCTCACTCCCTTTCCCTCTCCAAGTATTACTACTGAAATAGATATGTCAAAAACCTATACCCAAAATGAGAAAAAAATGAAAGATGATTATATGAAACAAAAGAACATAAAAAGCAGTAGGTTCACCCAAAAATGAGAAAAATTAAAAGATGGTTATATTAAATGAAATAACGTAAAAAGATGTAGGCTCACCCAAAAATGAGAAAAAATTGAAAAATGGTTATATTAAATGAAAGAACATATAAAAAGCTGTAAAAAGATGATGATGATGATGATGATGATGATGATTAATTAAAGGATTTGCTTTGATGTCAATCTGAAGATTTTTGTTATTATTTTAAGCAAAGTAATATTATTGGATGGACACATTTACAAGAATTAATTTCTTTGATAATTCTTTGAATATGATGAATAAACAAGCTTTAAGGTCCTGAAGTAAGAAGGATAAAGAGATAATTTGTGTAGCCCTGAGATTTATCAAGACTCTTAATGATATGATAGCAGCCTCACAAAGAAATGGACAAGGCCACAAGGAAATGGATTAGGTTTAGCATTCCTGCTGTATCGACAGATGTTAAAACATGGAAATGTGTGTCTGTCAAAATGGACATTACCAGAATCATTAGTTACATGTACTTTCATTTTGGTCCAGCTTATACTCGGTAGTCATGGATCAATATCTTGTATGTGTGTTTTACTGGATGCTTACACAGATGTCATTACAAGACTGACCATTAAAACGGTCAGTTATAATGGTCAAATAGGGAAACAGAACAACAGTTTAATTGGAGAGCAACCAATGTATGAATATGGATATGTACATTTTATCAAAATGGGATTTTGTGTTTCTGATTAGTTTTTGGTAAACTGACCGATTGACCATGGTATTTGTTGAATTATGTGATCTTATCAGTTGTAAGGAGATTAAGTCTATTTTGGGATGTAAAAAAACAAGAAGACTAAGAAGTGTATGGAGAAATGCACATTGTACATGTAATAGTTTTAGTATAGGCATTACCATAAATTTGCATATTCATTCGAAGCAAACTTAAAGCCCATTTGCTCTCATATAAAAACTTAATTTTATGATGCCAGACTCATGAGAAACAATATTAATTCAAGGTAAAAATCAATCATTAGTCAATTTTTCAGTAGATGTGTAAATCAAACATGAACTATAAATTTGGAATTTTGTTTAAACATGTCTAAACTCTAGGTTGTTTAGCACGTCATTATTCCACTGGTGGTAATTAGGACATATAAAAAAGCCAATATTATCAATGCGATTTATCCCATCCATCTACTCAGTAAATGTATCTTATTTATCAAAAACTAGTTACATGTAGTTAGTTTCCAAATTTTTTTATTACTATGACACAAAAATAGAAAAAGTCCTTTTGTTTTATTTAATATGTATATCTACAGTAGAAACAATTTAGACAAAATGATTTTTAGCCAATGGTCATCTTAATTATGTAATGGTCATCTTAATTATGTCTCTGTTTAGTTCATTTTGAAAAGTAGACCAACTCATTAAGTGACCAACAGCATATGAATGGTGTATCGTGATTGTGATTTTTTTTCCACAGAATTCTATTTTATATCATCATTTATAGGACTTAAAGATTTTAACTTAAAATACTGTGAATATTGAAAAAGATGTACTAGATGACTGGAGTTATTTCCTTAATAAACGCCTAATGACTTAGTTGACAATGTGTTTGGACAATATTAATTAAAGACTTCAACGTTTTACTCGTGTCGCGGTAAGTGCAGATACTAAATGTGCTAACAATGCATGGCTACTGTGTATGTGCAGTGTACATTCAGCGTGCTTTGTCGTAGTTTAACAAGATGTAAACATGATCATGGTCGACAGTGCACTCAGAGTTATTAACTTGGAACAAAATCATAGGGATCACTACAGCAGGCTTGGTGAATGAATTTTTTATGCAAAAAAGAGAAGGGAAAAAACTGAATTTATCGTGATTGATCATTCAGTGGTTTTGTGCTTTTTAAATGGAACATTAATTGTCAAATACGTGAAGAGGAGATCGGAATTGTGGAGTTTATATAGAAAGAGCTGCCCTCAGAACACATGGCTATCATCAGAAGAGAAAAATTTAGTTTGGGATATATAAGCTTGTATAGTTATGATTAGCTTTATGGAATGATGTCAGAATATCTCTACAAAGTTTTAACAATGGTGAGTTCAATCATTTTTTTTTTTTTTTTGGTATGTTATTTGTTATTTGACTTTTCAGATTTTCAACTGTTTTTTTTTTTTTTTTTTTGGTTCTGTTGTCTTTGATAAAAACAGACCTATCACCTTTGACACCGGTATAAATTTAATGTGATCATTCATATAGTTCTATCCATTGATTATTTATTCATTTATTTGTTTATTTATCAAATTTCCAATAAAATTCATTGGCTTATGTTTTTGGGCACTTTTGAATTGTTTGTTTAGAAAAATCTCTATCATCTTTAAAGTGATGTTTTTATTTATTGACTTATACAATAAACAGATTTTAGTAATTGTACAAGCAGACATTTTTTTTCTTATACATGTAGATTATCTGCATTTCATGCACATGCTGTAAAGATAAAGTAAGTTTGTATTCATTGATTCAGTTTTTTTTATATAATTCATTTATTCATTTCTTAATTTCTTTTCATTCATTTCATTTCTTTTCACTCATGTATTCATTCACATTTTCATTCATTCACATTTCATTCATTTATTCGTTCACATTTTTATTCATTCATTTTTTCATTCACATTTTCATTCATTCATTGTTTATACCTATAACTATATAAATCAGATGCACACTGAGAAACAGCCTAATCAATTTCAGTGTTATATATAGAATTACTTATGTGTAAGTAAGCTATGAGAATATGAAACTGATTCCTAGGTGATAACAGCAATAGTTGAAATTGATCTGCGCATTTTGTATCTCATTATTTTTTATGTAAGCCATTCATTCTAACTTGCAAAATGAAAAGTAAAAATCATGAATGATTTTGATAAAATCTTGATTGTTCAGTTCTCTTCTTTTCGTGGTATTTTTAAAGCAGAAATGAAAGGGTATCGGGTGTCTAAAACATTTGAAAGAGAACTGAAGATCTGAGGTTCAGTTCTGAGACCAGGGCCCGAAGTCACCAAATTTACTCAGTACTCAAGTTCAACTAACTTTTTCACAAGTCTAAGGTAAAAACATGCAATCTTTATTTTGTAACTGGACATGTTTGTATATTGACAGCATATAAGTGTAAATAATGATAAAAATTATTGGAAAAATAGTTTGAGCACTTACTCAAATCTTGAGTACCATACTCAATGTATTTATTCATTTTTTACAGGGAAATCATCAGTGTGACACAAAAATTTATATGTAAATGATTAAAAATCATAATATGTTTCCTAATCACTAAAATCCAAAAGTTTTATAAACAATTTTATAGTCAAAATAATGAAATAAAAGTTGAGCTTGAGTATTGAGTAAATTTGGTGATTTTAGGCCCAGGTCTCATATGTACTTAAGATGTCTTTATTCACACTCTCATAAGTCTATGGCAGTGGTCAAACTTTGTGGTACTTCATGTAGAGCCTTTTAACATTTCTGTGAAAATGTCTAATGACAGGTAATACATCTAGTATTTAAAGTATACTGTATTGCTGGACCGTGTATAGTGTATGTATCTTGTGCTGTGGTACACTTTGTACATTGTATCTCACAGCACTTATACAATTTGTATATGTATCTCATGGCACTTATACAATTTGTATTTGTATCTCACAGCACTTATACAATTTATATATGTATCTCACAGCACTTATACAATTTATATATGTATCTCACAGCACTTATACAATTTATATATGTATCTCACAGCACTTATGCAATTTATATATGTATCTCACAGCACTTATACAATTTATATATGTATCTCACAGCACTTATACAATTTGTATATGTATCTCACGGCACTTACACTTTGTACTTATATATATATAAGCTCACAGCTATTATACCTTTTGTGTATCTCATGACACTTACATACTTTGTATATGTATCTCACAGCACTTAAAAGCTTTGTACTTAAGTATGTATCTCACAGCATTTATACACTCTATATATATATATATATATATATATATATATATATATGGCACTTATACACATTGTATATGTATCTCACAGCACTTATACACCTCATACTTACATATGTATCTCACAGCATTTATACACTGTATGTATATATATCTCATGGCACTTATACACATTGTATATGTATCTCATAGCACGTATATACCTCGTACTTACATATGTATCTCACCCTATATATACACAGTCAATGTTTTCATTCTGACTCAGTTACATCTACATCTAAGTCCTGTACAAGCTGTCAGTGATCCAGATGTTCATATCAACCTAAGTGTTTTGTTTATTACATAACTGTCATTTGAGATGCTATCATCATCCCAAATCTGACATTCTGATTTCATTTTGGTTTTTGTTTGGATATTATTTGGCAGTTTTTTTTCACCTTCATTGTTTTTGTTTGGTGAATTGTTGTTTCACATCCCCACCAAAACTTTTTCAATTATGTAGATATGTTGCCATCTCTATATGTGAAGTGCCATAAATTTTGACCTGTGCTATGGACTGACACATTTATAGCGAGGTAGCTTTTACACACCAAGCTTGCTGTGACATGGGCCTTGGTTATAAATCTAACTTTAACTTGTCAACCCCTGAAAAATAATGGAATCTTTGTAAATCAATGACTTAGGCCAGTCCAAATTTGTCTCTAGGGGTGAATGAGTTGCAGTAATGTAAATTGGGAGAATTTTGGTTATTGTTTAATTTTGGCCTATTTGGCTGCCCTATTAAAATGGCCAAAATTAAACCATCCAATATATGTACACAATGTTTCTACTGTTGTTTTTAAAAATATTTGAGTGTTTTATAGATTAACAAACAAGGGTTTTTTTAAAATATCACTGTGTGGACATAAATCTTAATTAAGTACCATGTGACCCATCAATTTTAAATATTCTACCCGCACCTTTTAATGTTTTGATATTTCAAACACCTAGAAAGTTTGACACGACAAGACCAAGATCTGATGTTAGGCCAAATTTAAACATGATATAAACATAAATGGCCAAAATTTAATTGGCCAAAAATAACCCTTTATTTTATGGCCAAATTTGAGCAACGCCAAAATATCACAATTTACGGTATTTGACGTACACTTTTCACGCTGAACACTTGGCTAGGCTCCAGACAGTTAGTCCCTTATTTGTCATACAGAAGTATTAACTATAACACTGGACTATACATCAAACCTAGAGCATCATGCTTGCTAGATGGATGCTCTAATCCATTAAGCAAATATGAGTGGTTCCATAGGTTTTGCCCCATTGTCTTATATATAATGCATGCTGGGAACACACTTAAATGTAACTATAGGTCAGACATTCCAGAAAAAGTGATGAACTGAAATGATATACATGTAGTCTATCAACAGTTTATTCCCATGATTTTATCTTGTTAATTCAGTGCTTCTTGACTTTCAAAAAGCCGAGTTAGATTGAGTTTAAGATTTGAAATGATACTGATATTAATAAAGTTATGCTGGTGGGTGGCATTTACAGGTTTTGTCACTTTGTATATATCAGCAGGGAATTGGTAGTGAATTGTCTCCCTTTAATTCTGTTGCATTAATGATATTATCCCATGACAAACATTTCCCAGTTTTGTCAATATTTTCCGTATTTTTTGTAAAACGTCCAAGGATGTCATTTCCATTAAACATGTTAAAGATTATCCCATTTCCTATCTATTATCTTGACCCATCTATAAAAGATTATACAATAGAATCTGCCTTTTCAGATTATTCCACCTCTATGCAAATGAGGTAAGACAGGTCTTCTATCAAAAGAGGTTCATCTGCTGAACTATTCAATGCCAATTTTTTTTTTTAATTTTGTCTTTAAAAAGAGAATTTCATCTGTGACAGTGGCCCTTTAACTCATCAACCCCTCCAACTCCAAAACAATGGACTCTTCTGTAAATCAATGATTTAGACCAGTCTAAAAGTGTCTATAGGGGTGAATGACTTAAAACAGCCGAAGGTCACTGTTACATGAGACCACCTGCCAAGATACCACATTCATAGAACCACTTTATAAACTGTATATAACCTGTTTATAGAGACCATCTGCCCTTAATGACCACCTGGATGAAAGCCAGTGAAAGTATCTTTCGCATCATAACCAAAATCCATCACAGTAATCAGAATTATTACACCTTCATTCTTATGTGAGTCTTGGCTGTAAGCCACAGTGTGAAATCACAGATAAGAAATGACAGTATTGGAAAGTTAACCAGTTAAATACTATTGTTATCTCCACCAGTTCCATTAATTTGTCATTCATCTTGATGTGAGGTCTCCCATCTTCTGCTACTGACGGCCATCTTAATTTGAATTCTTGATGGACATACAACAGGATATTATGATAAGAGAGATAAGATCAGTGTCTTTGTTTTGATTGATTTAGATTTTATTTATACTCTCAGCTCAAGAACACCCATGTATGATCTTGAAAAAAATGTATATTATCCTGTATGAGATATGTCTTAGAGGTGTAAAGATCATGTATATGTAAGCCTACACCTGTATCTATAGAAAAAAAACTGCCTACACCTGTATCTATAGGTAAAGCTTCCTATGCCTGTACCTGTAAGAAAAACTTCCTACACCAGTACCTATAGGAAAAACTGCCTATACTTGTGTCTATAGGAGAAACTGCCTACATTTGCATCTATAGGAAAAACTGCCTAAAATTATATCTCTAACAGAAACTGCCTATACTTATATCTGTGGGGAAAACTGCCTACACTTGTATCAGTAGGAGAAATTGCCTACACTGGTATCAGTAACAGAAACTGCCTACACTTGTATCTGTAGGAGAAACTGTCTACACTTGTATCTGTAACAGAGACTGCCTACACTTGTATCTGTATCAGAGATAGCCTACACTTGTATCTGTAACAGAAACTGCTTACACTTGTATCTGTAGGAGAAACTGTCTACACTTGTATCTGTAACAGAGGCTGCCTACACTTGTATCTGTATCAGAGATAGCCTACACTTGTATCTGTAACAGAAACTGCTTACACTTGTATCTGTAGGAGAAACTGCCTACACTTGTATTTGTAACAGAGACTGCCTACACTTGTATCTGTATCAGAGATAGCCTACACTTGTATCTGTAACAGAAACTGCTTACACTTGTATCTGTAGGAGAAACTGCCTACACTTATACATGTATAGGAAATTGTCTACCTAATCTAACACACTCACTCACTCACTCTCTCTCTCTCTCTCTCTCTCTCTCTCTCTCTCTCTCTCTCTCTCTCTCTCTCTCTCTCTCTCTCTCTCTCTCCTCTTTCTTTCCCTCTTTCTTTCTCTTTAACTCATTAACATGACATCATGTTAATTATTTCAAGGTTGTTTTAACAAAAACAACATATCTATTTTATCACAGATGCATGTGGCTATTATAATGAATGTTGTTTGTCACGCTAGTAGTATCAGGAGAGATCATAATCTCAAATGACTTTTTATCCATAATTTGCATATTTGAGATAATATGGTTTTAACAGATTTGAGCATGCATTCACAGCCTTTATTCATGCCCGATTAATAAGCCTGGTGCCCAACAGAGTTTATCTAAGTCAGTGACTGGTCTGGCTGAAATTACTCGGAAAATAAAATGGCATCCGTTGTGGCGTTATTAAAGACCTACTAAAGCATGGATGAATTTTTGTTCACGTTACCAAATTAGCATTTTAAACATTTTCAAAAAATCTAATGAAGCTTGTAATTCGTAGTGCAGTTCAGAGAAGAACATATTATCAGAAAAAATGTTAATGAAGTCAAACAATTAATTGACCATATTAATTGTACCGAAGGAGGCCGTAGATTGTAAATGTTTTAAGAACATGTACATGTGATAATTCAATTGAGAAATCAAGCCGAAAACCTGAAATATGATGGACTCTACCTCATATACATGATACAGACCAGTCCAAATATATTTGAAGGGGGTTATTGAGGTTAACATAGATTTTGTTTCATAATCTTTTTATTCCAGATTAAGAATTTTTTCATGTATATGCATGGAAGCTTTAAAAGCAGCTATAGATAAAATGCCACAAATATTGTCCCATGTTATAGATTTATGTGCTACATTGCCTTGATGTTGAGCCTTTATTTTACTCATTCACCCCTTAAGACAGATTTGGACTGGTTGAAGTCATTGATTTACAGAAGAGTCCATTGTTTTTTCAGGGGTCTATGAGTAAAAAAGTCATCCATATTCCTGTAATTTTCACTTCTTATATACAAAGCAAGTCTGCCTACAGTGGTCTAGTTGAGAGTAGAGAGAGAGAGTTGGAATTGCAAGCATTTGGTCCCAGAATCAATTCTCAATACTGGGTCATACCAAAGACTAACAAATGGTATGGACTGTTTATTTGCCGAGCCCTCGACATACTGTGTATGAATGAGACTAATGTAGCCAAGGTCCCAAGGGTTAAAGAGCTTCGAAGTCAGTCTGCAGTACACGTCCAAATTTGTGACACTTTGCATAAAGCTGGTGACATCTTTGTATAAGAAAAAATTCTTGGAAGCTATTTAAAACAACAATAAAACAAACAAACATACGTTAATCCATTGACCCTTAAAAACACATTTGGACTGGTCTAAGACATTGATTTACAGAATAGTCCATTGTTTTTTAAGGGGGTTGATGTGTTATGCATACTCCAAAAGAGCCCTTATTTACTCTCATTTATCCTGGATCCACCTACATTTTATGTGGTTTCAATCTAGATGTCATGTCTCTTGTGTAGACTTCCTCATAAGTCACATAATAAGTACAAACAAGCATGTGCTTGTTAACATTACAACTTTTTACTGTATATTTTTACTCAACTGAACAATTTCTTGCTTAATTCAGATGGAAAACTTTTTTTCCCTGTAGCAATTCGATGGAATGAATAAACGCTGATATGAACAGAAATTCTCGAGGCATCAAGCCAATTTCATGTTTGCTAAATGCAGCATGCTCTTACCACAACATATTATATAATGTACAACAAGCAATATAATTAGATTCTTTTTTTTAAGACCCAATTCCCAGCTTATGATATATGTATTCACCATAGTGTAAAGGTATTGATTTCATAATACCTGTAACTCATTGCGGAGGTGATGATCGGGTGTCACAAATAATATGTACAGTGCTGTGAGAAAATCTCCGATATTGATGCTGACGCTGCGTCTTCAGGTATTCATGAAATTTGAAGTATGATGGTGGTCATTTTGGAATTTTGCTGTCGATAAATCCTGGTTTTTCTGATTGTTTTATTGTTTTTGAATATCTCTAATATTATTTGTTACAAAGTACATAGTTGACCTGGTATGATGCATACAGGGTCAGTCATTTTCATTTGGCTCCAGGAAATTCACTGATTCTGTATAAAGCATATTAACTTTATGTCAGACAGGTGGTCATTATTGGCAGTGACCATAAAGGACGGGTTAAACTAGTAAAAAAGCACTTATAAAACATATCAGACAATTGGTTACTATTGGCAGTGATACTGTTGGCAGTGACCATAAAGGACAGGTTATACTGCAGTAAACAAGCACTTCTGAACATGTCAGCTTGGTGAACATTGTTGGGAGTGACCATAAAGGACAGGTTGTAATCTATTAAAAAGCACTAATAATATGTCAGCCAGATGGTCGTTGTTAGCAGTGATCTTCAAGGACAGCTTGCACTGTAGTAGTAAACATGTATCTATATAATAGAAATTGAATTTTATGGTTAAGCATGTATATGTAGTGATAAGGAAATCTTGGGTCCTGAAGAATTTTAAATCTCCTTAAAATCAGCTGATACTTGTATACCTAGTCTGCAGTTTACCATGGATAAGAGTAAGTAACGATTAAATCCCAATTTATCACACTTTCTCCTGTAAAAAGGATAATTTTAGCGAGAAGTTCAGTATTTTGCACCAAAAACTGTGAACAATGTTTTTCTACCAGATCATAAACACATCAGGCTGGAGGAACAATGTTATAATTTTCACACAGTTAAAGGAGTCATGTTGCTGTTGATATGAACTCTGCTTCTAGAGCTCTGGTATTTCGGGAATTTATGAGAATCATAAAGTCGGACTAAAGTGAACCATGACAGCTTGTACAATATGGCATGTGTTAAATCTACTATGATCTATATGCATATTGGGAGTCATGGCCATATTAAAACAATTGCCAGCTTTGTCAACTATCTAATATATGTTTACCAGTTACACCAGCTACAGTCTGTTTCTAGTTACAGTATATGGTGGAAGAATAAATGATAAATACAGTGTGATCCCAAAAGTTTGTGGTCACCTATGATTTGTTTGATTGGGAGAGGTAACAAACTTCAGGTGAAGTGCACAAAATGTCGATCTACATGTATGTTATGGACTGATGCCAATAAAGTGCTAATTGGAAATGAATTACATGTACCTATTCAGATATTTTTTTATCTTCAGTTATATGTATTTCAATACCTTAGGTTCAAAAAGTTAAACCTTAAAGACAAAAAAGGAAAATCAAGATACAGGTAGTAAACATTTCATATTTATTTATTTGTTTTTTTAAATATTAGTCAAGCCAGCCTGGCTCGGTCAGTAGTGTGCTCCACTCTTGATCGTGAAGTCATGAGTTCGAGTCCAGCCAGCAACAGGTTGGTTTTCTGTCTTTTGGATGAGAGTATAACATCTGAGGTCCGGTGTCACAGTAGGTGTCGGCACGTTAAAGAACCCTCACTGCTCAATAGCTGTAAGTGCCAACCATAAGCCAAAATTTGAAACCCTTCACCGGTATTTGGTGACATCTCCATATGAGTGAAATATTCTTGAGTGGGATGTTAGACAACAATAAGCAAACAAAACAAATTCAAATACAATGCCAAACACTTGCCTAAATACATGTACCATACACAATATCCAAATTATAAAACAATTTCTAGTCACATCTTACAACTGACATCAAACACAAATTTACAACAGTATGTTTTATCTTAGATCCACCTGATCTTTGTTCGTAATCCAGAGTTTGTATGATGCCACTGAGTGTCTAAAAATAGTAGCTATGTCCTTTTTGTTTGATATATGTAAGAAGGAATTGTTTTCTTTGTTTCTACATGACTTGTAAGATATCCACACCCTGTGTTTTGTATGTGTACAGCATATGTAAGCCTTGTACAGTTTATTTGAACCAGCTAATATATATATATTGTCCAGTCCAGTAACAATCAATTTTATATATATATTTATATAGGTCATGTTGTGGTCAGCATCTTGTTGATGTCACTTTCTTATGATCTTGTATTGTAAAAATGTT
This sequence comes from Atrina japonica, assembly GCA_030159075.1. Taxonomy (NCBI): domain Eukaryota; kingdom Metazoa; phylum Mollusca; class Bivalvia; order Pterioida; family Pinnidae; genus Atrina; species Atrina japonica. The sequence goes on from BROG01000280.1 coordinate 408,755, forward strand.
GTACATGGTTAACCCTGTTTTAAAGGTCATTTCTCTGATGACCTTATATAAGAGTACTTTTGAAAAAAAAAATATGACATGGCTGGCCATTGTTTTCCAGGCCATGGATTTTTTATCTTTAACTCTGGAGACGTGATATGAATAGTAGGGCTGTACAAATGTTGTCAGGAAGAATCCATTGCTCCATTAAAATCATCGTTTTGAAAGGTCTCCTTACAATCATAAACCTCACTTTCTTAATATTGGAGCAGGCGGGGAATATGTGGAGCCAGAGTGGGAATCGAACCCAGAACCTTTGAAACACTAGCTGGATGCTATTTCCAATTAAGCTACCAGGGCAAATTTCCCTGTGGTAACACTACACTCCCCTCCCCCTTAACACGATTTCTGACCCCAGAAATCCACAAGACTCATAACACACACTACAGTGGGTTACTAAGTCGAACGCAATTGTAGCAGGCAAGGGGAAACTTTAGAGCCAGGGCGGGAATTGAACCCTCTTACAAACTGAGCTATCTGGACTGACACCCTCTGACCACTACAATATAAAGACATTTATGCATTAAGGTCACATGCTGTTACATCACCATGCCAAATATGAGTAAACTAAAGTCATTTCCCCATAGCTTTTTGTGTTAAATCATTGTTTTTCAAATACCTACCACAAGGCAATACCTGCATCAGTTCTTGTCATAATTCACATAAATAAAGTATCTTCATCATCATCATAATCATCATCATCATCTGATTTTAGTTTTAAACTCTTTTGAAACTTTATTTCTGAGAAGCAACAATTTTTCTTTGCAGTTACCGGTAGGTATTTTGTTGACACCATTTACAACATTTTACTATGAACAAAGAAGGAAATGTCGCTGAAAATTTCACTTGTGACTTACAAATACATGAAGTTTTCATGAAAAGAAACTGACACATTGCAAACTAATTTAGAAAAATGGTCCACAGACTTCAACACGAATGTGCAAAAGTTTACAGGATTTGATTGAGTATATACATGATATATGTCAGGCCAATTATTTCTGAAAAGTTAATTTAGCATAGAAAGCTATGGGAAAATGATTTTAGTTGACTCACTTTTGGCATGGGACTGTTTTAGCCACTTTCTCTTCTCTTCAGTATATGACCGTTATTGGCAGGTTTGACCATATAAAACAAGGCTGTTTTTGATCTCTTATTCTCATGATCATAGACTATTTTTCCTTTTCTTGAATATGTGGCCATTATTTGCAGGTTTGGTAATACTAACAAGGCAATGGATCATATATAGCATAGTCTCATAAACAAACATTTGCAATGGATACTGACCTCTGTTAAACAGAGAATTAATTGCTTCTAGAAAATCATGTTGGGGGATAAATTGTGATGTTGGAATGCCAGGAATCTTGGGTTAATTGAATGACCATCAATAAATCTTGATTACTGGCTGCAACAGAGTGCATGCAGCTGTCCTATCTTCTTTGTCCACACGTGTCTACTGTCCACTGCTTAAAGTGCAAAATCAGAGATCTTGCCGATTGCATTGTTTATGTGTACATAAATATCGATGGACTGTATAGGAATATATTTTTTTTAATTTATATTCTTTAAAAAAACTAAGGTCAATTTACCAATGCATCTAGGAATTGATGAGTTTTCTTCCCTTATCAAGTAAATTTTGCCAGTGAAAAAGGTGTTAGGAGTACCTTTAATTTTACAAATTATCAAGAAACTCAAAGACAGCTTTAAAAAAAAACTATAAAAAGGGAGATAACTTTGTATATGTATATTTTTAGGGTGTGCATTGGTATCAAGATTTAATTATATTTGTTGTGATTGACATTTAGAAATGTAAATTTTCTTTTAACTGAAGAAAGCTAAAAGGCTAAATGTATACAGAAATTATAGACAGGGAGATAACTGTGTATGAGTGTGTGTATAAATATATACCCAGAATTTGGATAACCATGATTTTAATCAACATATTTTTGTCCATCATAGTCAGGACTGACCATTCAACTTTGACATATCCAGAACTTCGACTCATATGATTTTGACATAATGAGATTCCACTCTGTATATATACCTCTGTGTGTGTGTGTGTGTGTATATATATATATATATATATATATATATATATATATATATATATATATATATATATATATATATGCATGTCAATATTTATTTATACATGTAGAAGATCAAGTTATGTAAATATCTCGGGGGTTAGACATTTATGTTATATTGATGGTGTAATTACTACAATCTAAACAATGTATCTATCCTATCACTTTATCAAATATACCCATAAACAATTAAACTTCAAAAAAAACCATCAAACCAAAGAAACTATATGCCAAGCAATTAAACCACATAACACCTTTACCTTTCCAGTGGATAAAATCTATGCCCTCAAGGGCAAAGTTTGTCTAACAACTTTTTTCCTGTCAACTGGATCCTGTTAGCACCCTGTATTCATAGTTTGGACATTCATTTCCCCCTAGGGAGTCTGGTTTTGTATAGGTTCACAAGAGAGAGCCATGATGGTGCTAATTTGTCTACACCAACGGTCATGCCTTGACAGTCGTTAATGATCTCTACAAGGAAAAGACAAATTTGACATAACAATTCAATTTGGGATAATGTCTAAATGATTGTCTTATTCCTTCATTGATTTATGGATCTCAGGCAATACAGTAATAATTACAATATTAACACAACATTTGGGCCTTCTTTTCCAATCTTTCTATGTATTCTGTGCTAGCAATTGATGTATGAGAAAAATTGCAATATTTCAAGAAATGATGGTATTTTCTACTAATTGAATGACATGTTATCATTGCCCTGCACAGAACCTGGACTATATGAGTAAACAATATCAGGGATGTTTGTACTTTGGGATAGTCTATGGTGGTTTAGATAAAAGAGAGAGGATACAGTGTCCAGTCACAAAACCTGCACTAAACCTGACAACAATATCTTTTGGAAAAATATGTATTTTTGGACAGTGAGTGAGAGAGAAAATTTGTTTTTTTGGACAGCATATTAGAAAGTTTGTATTTTTGGACAACGTTCGATGGATGCCAATAGGGACAGGAACATTGCTGATCAAGGTCTGTGCTGACATAATGGTTTAAAAATGTGGAATTTCTTGATAAAACTGGTTTCATTTGACAAAATGATATTTTTATAATTGGACTTATTGCCCACATGTAACAGGTGGCTGTTGGAAATGTATGTGTTTGTTATCTAGTTTGTTTCTGTATTGCAACAGAAGTTAAGACAGGTAGGTACATAAACATCAGTTTTGATTTTATCAGGAAATTTTGGTCTGTCTGGCTAGCCGCGGCATTAATCTTCTTTATAACTTTTAAACCAAACAAAACGTTATCTTTAATATTTGGTTAAACTAAACAATATAAGTTGTTTTATCATTTTCAACAAAGGCTGAATTGTTAAATCTTGACACATTTCCTAAAATAGATAAAAATTTGAACAAAAATGATATAATACATGTACTGTACATTCAGATCAACCTCAGGATACTTAAGTAATCATAACACATGTGCATTTTGACTCAGAGATCTTAAAGATTTTGTCTGAGCTCAGGGGTATTTGTGTTAATCAAACATGCCTTGTTAATTAAGTCATTTGTTGAATATTAAAATTCAATCAATTTTATCACATGCAATAACAGCATATATGATGTAACCATGGTAACCACATGAACCAGTGATGCTATATGAGTGACATGCACAAATATGCATGATGAAAAAATTCCGTTTTGTTTTTGTTTATATTTTTATTTTTCCATCTTCTTCTGTTTTTTATTATTATGATTTTTATATAAAACATGAATTTTAAAGTGCACAGCTAACTACTGTGTCCTGCAAAAAGTTAGAAAACATTGGCTTTTTAATGTTTGGATTTCATGTCCTAATACAGAAATAGAAAAACTACAGTCATAATTTTCAATGTAAATTCGATCGTTTACCTTTTTAAACAATGAATCAGGTTTGTTACATTTTTTGTGAAATACTGGCGGGCTGTATCATAAAAAAGATCAAAGTGGACCGGAGTAGAAATTAAATATGTGTAACAAAAAATATCTATAAAGTAATCCATTGATCTGTAAATATCAAATTTTTGTTATCTGTTTAAATCAATAAAGCTTTGAATATAAGTACCTGCTACACAATACACTTAAGGTAATATACAAATATCTAAAAATGTGTGTGTGTATGTATGTGTGTATGTGTATGTGTGTGTGTGTGCATGCATGTGTATGTGTTTTACTACCTGCTACGTAATACACTATAGCCATAAGATAATATACAAACATCTACAAATGTGTGTTTATGTCTGTGTGTGTGTGAGTGTGCGTCTCTGTGTGTGAAGGTATGTGTATGTGTGTGATTGTGTGTGTGTGTGTGTGCTTATGTGTATGTGCACATGAAAATGATTACTAAGTATACACAAAAAAATCTTTAATTCAGTTTGAAATTTATTTATGGAGTTTTGAAAATGGACAGAAGTACTTTAAAAGAAAAATACCTGGCATGGCCATTGAAAAACTCAGTTGACAGGCAACCAAATGTCTGACTTGGACAACTACACACATTAAAAGGTATATTTGATATGTCACTTTTTCCTAGTTCATTGTAGGTAGGAGTTCCCAAAATACTCAGGAATATTCAAGCATTTTACTCTCCTGTGACTTGATGATGTTTACAAATTTCAATTTATTGTTTACAATTGTCATCTATTCCAAATGATGAAAATATTTTGTGTTTTTTTTTTACTTTTATCTTTCAATTTTAAAAGATTCATTCCTAAGAATTTGAGTTTTTTCTTCTTTTCTATCACAGATGTAAATTCTTATGAGGTCTCATGGATAACATGAGTTAGATATAATTGATGTATCATTGTAATAGATTTTAAAGTTCAAATTTACAGAAAACGCTGTCGTAAATTTAACGAAATTAATTTTGCCCTTTGTAAATGACAAAAACAACAACAACAAAACCAATTACATCAAAATTGAAGGCATATTGGAAGGAATAATCATTTATTTTGGCTGCCGAAAGCAAAGAAGAGTGAGAAATGAAAAAAAAAGGATTGAACATCAAAAACATTTATGTAAAAATAATTCTCCAAATCAATAATATTAATTGTCTTTATAATGTAGCGAAATTGTTTGTTCGAACTAAATATGTTCGACTCAACAATGCCCCATGTGCACAGTCACTCATGCATGACCAAGAAATTTCTACAAATGGGGTTTGCACCATGTTCGCTTTGTCCTGTATGGTAGAGATCAATGAAGCATACATTCTGATATTTGCTTTCATTTTTTTAGTAAAATGTGATAGTTCAAGGGAAAATAAATCCATGTTTAAAATGTTCTTTGGTTGAAAAAAAAAAACCCTTGCCAGAATTTGTTGGCTTAAAATTTGATGACAGCTGCCAGAAAGATATCTCGTTGACAATGGAATAAAAAATGCTATTGATGACTTTTATTTTACCTGTAAATTTTACCTGGGATGCTCATGAATATTTTAATGAAGACTATTTTTATGTCTCTGTTCTATTTTGCTATACATGTCAGTTTCCCTGCATGTTGTCCCATGCTTGCATATTAGAAGAAAAACAAAAGTAAACAATACTTGCGGGTGGCCCGGTGGTCTCTTCCCGGGTGCATTGTAAGCGGTTCGTCACCTCCACCTTTAAAAACGGGCTCCCACCTATTGTTGAGTGTGCCATAAAACACCAAAGTAAACTAAATAAATAAAATATGAATAAATATTATTATTATTATCATTATAAATTATTTATAATAATAATAAATTAAATTAATAAATAGTGATGAAATAATAAATAGATAAAAAAGAAAATAGATAAAAGAATAAGTTAATGTGGATTGCTACATGATGTAAATGTAAGTGAACAAGAGTCGGTACATCACTGAGCTGTTAAAAAATCGCAAACCAGATGTCCATTTCACTTGAAATCAACAGCCATCCTGTCAGTCACATGGCAAAATTTGAGAGAGATTTGTAAAATTTGAAACCAAAAAAGACTTTTATCTTTTGTTGTTCGGAGTATTTCATGCCGTTCTGTGTATCAGTATTCCATTATGTTGGAAAGTGAGTATACTGGCTTTTTGGGTTGATGATCGAATTGCATTTTACAAATTTTTCTTAATTTCATCGCAATTACTAAAACACAAGTTGATGACATATCGACTGTATAATTCAAGGACATGGAATTGAGGGAGAAACAATTTAATGTGCAGCAGAATTGAACGAAACAAACGTCAAGAAGTATGTGAATATTTATTATTAACATGTCAGTGGGCTTTGGGGGTACGCTGAAACTTGATTAATGTAATCGTATAACTATTTGATGAACAAACAGGTCTCGTTTGATGATTACAGATGAAAACTAATGACATGTAATTTCATCGCCACGCTTTTGTTTTTTTTCGCTGTTCTATTTTATTGGCGAGGTTTTAATGACACAAGTCAAGAATTGAGCAATGGGTAATAGGTATCTATATATTGAGAATAAAAAAAAAAACTTATAATGGAGATCAGAAGTTCAGAGAGTTCATAAAGTCAAAGAATGTTTTTGAGCTCCCCAATGAATGCAGTATGTATTCTGGACTTTATGTTAGTTTTATTATTTTAATCACATAATGGATTGGTTTATTTAGGTTAATATGATCTATGATTGTCATAACAATGGCACATCAAAATGTACAAGATACTATTCTCATCCGTACATGTGTTTATATATATATATATATATCAGGGGCTGCACTGGACCTATGGGATTAATGCTCAAATGCAGCTGAGCTCAAAACTACATGTTATACAATAAAATATTGTTATACAATATTGTTTTTCAGAGTTATGCAATGTTATTGAGCAGTGTTCTTCTTTTGTTATACAATGCTGTTATACAATACAATATTGTTATACAATGCTGTTGTGCTATATAATGTTGTTATCTAATACAATATTGTGATAGAATGTTGTTATACAATATGATATTTTATACAATGTTGCTATATAGTGTTACTATACAATTTTGTTATACAGTATCATTATATAGTGTTGTTATACAGTATTGTTACACAAGTATTGTTATACAATGTTGTTACAGTGTTGTACAATATTGTTACAGTGGTGTACAATGTTGTTATACAAGTGTTGTTAATACAAGTATTATTACACAACTATTGTTATACAGTGATGTTATACAATTATAGTAACAATCAAAGTCAATGATTGGAAGCAGACTGGATGTAACTAAATGATTTGTGTTATATAACTGTTGTCTACATTTTCGTCAGTGCAGATGTTTTAACGGTAATATCACCCTATAAATATATATATATATATATAATATATATATATATATATATATCACCGCATAAATATATGTATCACCCATATAAATATATATAAAACCTTCTGATATCCTCACACCTGTTATGTAGACGGTATGTATATTACACAAATACAGGTATTACACAAATACAGGTATTAAATAAACATTTACAAAGATTATTACATTTCCTGCTCAGCAAAAGAAAAGTTTGACTTTTTGCTGCAGTTCACTTGAAATTATTTATAAATATTTTGTATTTATTTTGGAAATCGAATAAATTTTTATCTGTGGTCTCATCGGAGGATCATATCAATAAAATTCTTAAGGTTAATGGAGTTTGGCTCGTGGTCGACTTGTTTACTATCGCTGATTAAAATCTAAACAGTTGTTTCCTTGAAAAAGCAAATAGTTTAAAGAAGAGCCATTTGTTGCTTTCCTTATTGACTCAGTTTCTGTCCCGTATTTATATTGGTCTAAAGAGTCGAGTAAATGAATCATAAGTTTATCAGACATAGATGATGTATTTTCATATTTCGTTTATGGGCGGCACTTACGAGATTGGATTCGGAATGACTCAACAACAAATGTTTCAGGGTATAAAACATGTAAACGGAAACGTTTTGGGGTATAAAACAGACAAACTAAATCGTAGCACTGGAGCATCTTCAGGGCATCGGATAGTGTCAACAATACAACTGCAATCAGTCTTCTTCTCTCTACATCCATAAGTATCTAAATGTCATGCATCTTTCTATTGTCTTGGACCAGTCAATTATGGCATTGTGTTGAAAGGGTCATTGGAGATCTACAACTTTGTTAGTTAGAATGATGTTAAGCCTTTTTATGCTTATAATGGTCATCGATTTACTAAACTAGTCGTACATGTATTTTGTTTTCTAGAGAAAAAAAAGACCCATGATGCTTAAAATTCCATTTAGTCCATACACCTCTAAGTGACCACATGAAATATGCTCAGTTTGTAATATTGTAGAAGTATGTCTAATATAGTACATGCATGTATACAGTTTTAACTCATTCAACCCTAAAGACACATTTGAACTGGCCCAAGTCATGGATTTACAGTAGAGTCCATTGTCTTTCAGGGGTTGATGGGTTTTGAAAAGGCTTAGGTAGTTGATACAAAACAAATTTACCTGCATAGCAAGCAAGCACTCAAACACCTTTGGATCCACCACTATGTAATGAATGTTGTGAATGAAATGAATGAATTTATATGCATTCAAATTCACACACACAAGGGGCAAATCATCTTAAATAATCGATTACAATAAATACTCTCTTTTGAATTTGATTGGCTTAACATCTAGAAACATACATTCAAGTCTAGATATGAAACTCATTGGGAATTCTTATAACAAGATCTACAATAGTAACACATTCACTCCTAAAAACTAGCACTGGACTCTGCTGTTCATTGAGCCAGGTCAGTTCATATGGGTTTTTAGGGGTGTAACAGTTAGTTGTTGTTTTTTTTTCTGTTCTTATGTCCTACACCTGTTGTTTTATAAGGTAGCTCTTGTTTCTGTCAAACACCGAGATCCATCAGAACTATTTGTTTTTAGATGCTCAGCGCTACTTCAGGAATATGTTAGAGTTAGACGTCTGAAACAATCTAAGGTATAAGTTTTGAAGGCATTTCTGATTGATATGGAATGGTCAGTTAACAAGTTAGTGATAAATGTTTGCTTTGATAAGATAAATATTCCATTACTGTCTGATTCATCTGATGCATATTCACCTGATCTGCACATACTCATTTGCAGTATAATCCAAATGAAATGCTGTATATATGCCCAATGGCATGTTTTATTTTGCAGAATGGTGTGGCCCAGTCATTAAAGATATGAATGCATTAGTTTATTATAGCACATATTTTATTTGAACTTCAGTATTGTTAACCATTGAATTCTTCAATAAAATGTAGTTCATCTTCAGGAAAATTGTTGTTATGACCTTAATACATACTTATTGTATGTACATGTATGCTAAATGTTGGGCTGTAGATTGTGATCCCAACAGTATTGTTTACCTAAGAGAAGAAATGATAAACCATAGGATCTTAACCCCCATTTCTCAATGGTGGAGTATTTCAGATTTTCAAAGAGTTTTTAAGAATATGAGATTTTGTGGTTGATAATGTTGACTTAGTTAGTTTAACCTGTATGCATTTGAAGAATATGGTTTCTTGAAAGTGAAATATATAATGGTCTGTGATTATAGCACTGAACTCGTACACAAACAGTTTGAAAAAATGCTTCATATATATAGGGCAGTTCTGAATTTTAGGAATAAAGCTGAAATTATTTGATGGAATATTGCAGTGACAAAAGATCTAACAGAAAAAGACAAACAACTGGATCAAAACAATATGCCTGTGATCTTTTAACTAATCAACCCCTGAAAAACAATGGACTCTTCTGTATATCAGTGACTTAGACCAGTCCAAATGTGTCTTTAGGGATAAATGGGTCAAGCTCATGGACATGAAAATAAACCTCTGTTGATGATCAAAATGGTATTGAACATGAAATCATTTTGTTATGCCCATCCACCCCTCTTTTCATATATTCATACATACACCCTCACTTCATGATGGTCTCTTTTCAGGTACGGTACATTGTAATGGGTATCTTTCCTCCAACACTGAAAATGGCTGCCACCATTATTTGACATGTTCACTAGTACTTCACACTCTCACTTCATGATTTCATCAATCATTCATTGGTATTATATCATTTGTACATAGATAGTATATCTATATTTTGTTATATAAGCATTTCCCCAGACGTGGCAAAACATTCTACCTAATCTACCTGAGAGAAGTCCTATAAAATGTCTTCAATAACAATAAACATTTAAAATTTGATCCTTGACTTTTCCTTCACTTTTTCTGTAGAATATCGTAAACTTCATCTTTCATATATGTAGATGTTTCTTTTGATTATATACATACACCAGTAGTTGGTAGCTGATAAATAATTGCCAGCCGAAGTTTTAAAACATAAAAAAAACCGTATTTATAGCCTGTGAAATGTACATGTATATATATATACATGTACATTTCAGATCTGGGCAGTCGTTTAGAGAAAACTTTAGGGGATGTGGCGAGAGCAGTCAGTCAGTAATTCTCAGATCAACTGTATAAAGACGTGTACAGTGAATGAAATTGACTAAACCAGTGAAATGACGTTAAAACATCTTGTTGAGTACTAAATGTACAAAGTACATAAATGATGACCGTCTTCCCTCGAACATAAAACTAATTTAATCACATCCTGGGGTCTTTGTTCACCAATGCATGTATGCTTGTATTAGAGTGAGCAAGCTTCAGAATATACATATTGGATTTTAACTGAATGCCGATTGCCGTGCTCATGTGTACTTCAGTCAAGATGACTGGAAACAAAAACTGCTACGATAAAGCATCTGGTTCAGGAAGGTGTTAATTTTTTTTCCGGTAGATTTTATATTATGGTTTTTATGTTTACGGCTGTGGTTAATTCTAGTTTACAATTCTTTGTTAATGCTTGCTAATGTGATATAGCAGGAAGGACCATGGATATAAAGAGACTATGTTTGTCAGAAGGTGAGAAAATATTTAATTGTTTTGATGTCTTTTTTTGTTGTTGTTGTTGTGTGCTTACAATGTATCAGTACTGAAAGTTATTCTGTTGTTTAATTGGAAAATTTTGTCCTATTTCTTCTTTTACATTCAGATGCAGGCTTGTTTTCAGTACAATTCTAATGTCACACACACACACATGCAGGCACGCATGCACACACACACACACACACACACACACACATATGTGTAATGTTGATGCTATTTTAACTGTCAATATGATGAGAAAGAGTTAAAGATTAAGAGAGAAGAAATGGACAGAAAATAAAATAAAAAAGCAAAACAGAGAGAGACAGAAATAGGAATAAAGAGACAATGGGAGAGAGAGAAGATGAAAAGAAGGATAAAGGGAAAAGGGGCCAAGTGACTGACAGGGAAGATGAGGGGAGAGTGCCTGTAACTAAACTTAAGATATATGTACATGTCCCTCACTTTGTTTTTCTATCTCACTCTGTCTCTCTCCCTTCTCACTGTCTGTCTGTCTCTCCTCTTTCTCTCATTCTGTCTCTGTATCACTGTCTCTATCTCTCACCCCCTCTCTCTCCTTCTGTCACTTTGTATCGCTCTCTGTATCACTCATTCACTGTTTCTTTCCTATTTTTCTTCACCTCTCCTTCTGTTCCTCTCACTGTGTATATTGGCCATCTGCTAGTTGAATGCTTAATTAATATCAAGTAGTTAAATCCTTCAAAAAGGGGAGATAACTTTCATTCAGATCACTGCATTCATACATACATTTTAACCCATCCATGCTATGACTATCACATCACTTTCACAGTCAATGCTTGGCTATCTGACCACACATAATGTTAAGGTCACCAGGCTAATTAAGTTTATTGAACCAGACCTCCAGTTTTAACATACTGCGATATCTATGTCAAGGTCATTAGCCACTTGGAAAGGGATGAACTGGGTGTAGAGACTACATACTTGATAATGAGGATTTAGGTTTATATGGCACTTGATTACTATATAACATATTATACATTTATTACTTTAGTTGTACGGAGACATGAGGATTTGTTTATCCATTTTTTGACATGTCATATTTTCCAAGGGTGAAGCCTGAGAGGAATATAACTTGCCGCAGCTAAACAAATCCTCATGCCTCCCTGCAACCAAGGAAATAAATTGTTTATTACACCAAAATACAGAATCAATAAAGACAGTTGAATAAGCTGCAAGGGTTTTCATTTGAGGGAGGCATGATGCACATGAGGGAGACATGAAGTGTAGTCTCCCTGACACTTGATGGCTCTCAACCAATCCGTGACTGTGTTTTATTAATGACGCGTGATAATATAAAATTCAACATCTTACTAGCAAAGGATCACTTAAATAACAATAGGGGTAATCATTCATCCACAAAATATATTGTACCATTTGTTGTGCTCATATAAATATACCTTTTGTTATACTTACCTGGTGAAGTCATCAACTATAGGCAAGGAACCAAACATTTTTACCTGTGCTACGGGTTTCAATGCACTTATCATGACATGAGACATTAGTGGTCTCACTCCAAGACTGCCATTTTCACTTCACTTAAAGAAGGGACCTCATTAGTCTCACTCTAAGACCTTCACTTTACTAAGATAGGGGCCACAGTATTCTCACTCCAACACCTTTCACCTGACTAAGATAAGGGGCCACAGTATTCTCACTCCAACACCTTTCACCTGACTAAGGTAAGGGGCCACAGTAGCCTCACTCTAAGACCTTTCACTTCAATTAGATAAGGGGCCACAGTAGCCTCACTCTAAGACCTTTCACTTTCACTTCAATTAGATAAGGGACCACAGTAGCCTCACTCTAAGACCTTTCACTTTCACTTCAATTAGATAAGGGGCCACAGTAGCCTCACTCTAAGACCTTCACTTTACTAAGATAGGGGCCACAGTATTCTCACTCCAAGACCTTTCACTTCAATTAGATAAGGGACCACAGTAGCCTCACTCTAAGACCTTTCACTTCAATTAGATAAGGGGCCACAGTAGCTTCACTCTAAGACCTTTCACTTTCACTTCAATTAGATAAGGGGCCACAGTAGCCTCACTCTAAGACCTTTCACTTTCACTTCAATTAGATAAGGGGCCACAGTAGCCTCACTCTAAGACCTTTCACTTTCACTTCAATTAGATAAGGGGCCACAGTAGCCTCACTCCAAGACCTTTCACTTTCACTTCAATTAGATAAGGGGCCACAGTAGTCTCAGTACAAGACCTTTCACTTTCATTTCACATAGATAAGGGACCTCATTAGTCTCAAAGTGTCACTTTCACTTCACCCAGATATAATATACAAAGTAAATATGAACCAGAAAGCCTGTAAACATGTAATCATCATACATACACATTTTGTATATACTTGAATTTTCTTTTACAAAGTTGGTTAAGTTCACAAATTTGATTAATTTAAATTACAGGAATTCTTTTTTTCTGGCTTTCTGCCATACATTTCCAGAAGAATTGTTCTCTCCCACATCAACCAGATGTTATTTTAGTGAGAATCAGGTGGAGGAGGGACATCTAAGGTCCCGTTAAGATTTTCTGTAACATTCCTGTATCCCAGTGATAAAAACCAATCTTCCCAACAGGACATTAAAGAATGCTTGATAATTGAATTAAGATAAGTTTTTGCATGGATAAGATGGTCTGAAATGCTTTTAGATTTGAAAGTGTTTTAACTCCCAGATGATGACTTGGAGGTGATAGTGTGGCTGGGAACATTCATTTATTTGCCAGATGGGATAAAGAATCTTTGTAACATGTACAGATCTACTCATGAATGTTACTTAATGCATGAAACACTTAACTTTTATTTCTTTTTTTTTTTAATTTTTTCTCTCTTCCCTCTCTCTGTCTCTCTCTCTAATATATTCGTTCCATAAGAAAGTATGTCTTTTTATCTTTTTATTCTTTCATTCACTCCATTGTTTCACCTTTCTCCATTTTCCTCCTGTGTCCATTTGTTTTTTCTCTCTATATCTTTTTAACTTGCCTTTAATTTTACAGTTAAACACATTTACATTTATTTTGGTTTTTTTTGCTATAAAGATCATTCTTTGTTATAAATAAATGTATTTCTTAAATTCCTTCATCATAAACTTTATTTCATCTTTTGTTTGGTTTGCTTGTTTGTTTGCTAAGTATCACTTTCTTTCCTGTTGTTTATTTATCTTATATGCTTGAACGTTTTTCTTCATACCAAATTAACTCTGAATGGAAAAAAAAAAAAATCTTCTTCCACGATTTCCTCAAATAAATGAAGTTTTTTACTTGCTACATCTTGAAAACAGGATGAACTTAATACACACGTTATGTTGTGTTCTGAATCGGAAACGAAGAAAACTTCTAACAAGCTAACTTCGAAATAAAACACTTCCTTTTTTACGCTTTTTATGACAATTATACACAAACACAAGTCTTTGAACTAAATAAACAAAGTGTTCTGACCTTCAAAACTTTTAAGTAGGCGAATTATTTTTAGCGAATGGTTTCTTTTGTGTTTATAAATAGCTAACCAGGTGTGCTTTTTTTTTTTTGGTTCGTTAGGTTTACAAAAACATTTAAACTTTATCTACTATTTGTAAGATAGTGTACAATTTTATTGTATGAATGTATTTTAGATTTAGCTTTAGACCAGGATTTATCTAAAGCTCTCTCTCTCTATAAGGCGATTCTGTATTTAATTTTAAGTACGAAACGTCTAGTGTTATCTGTCAGGAAGTGGCGTTTTAAGAGAGACATAAAAAATATCTCTCAAAGTAATTCCAGTGAGTAGATAAGGCAGAAGAAAATGATGTCGAATTTGTTAAATGGATAATTAAGACATTGTGGAAGGGCAAATTTTTATGTTTTCAAATTGTCATGCATCTTTCTCAGTATGTTTCGGCATAATTGAAATGGCTGATGAAAAGATAGCCTATCATGTTTTTTTTTTTTATGCAATCGTTCAACGAGAGGTTACTAATTACCACTGAGGGTAATTCTACTTCAGTTCAATCTTTCTGTCGTATATTTTAGAAAATGTTTTACATATTTGTTTTTAATTATGTGGTCGTTTAAGGGAGAATCTGTATCAGTCATTATTGGCATAATTTTCTACATTTTCAGAGCAAATTAGGATTTGCAAGTTATCATTATTACCCTTATATCATGCTTATATTTACTCAGTGTTTAAAATCTCCCATTTTGGGCCTCAGGAGCATGCAACATGCATGAGTTTGAGTCAGTGATGGATACAGGTAGACAATGAAGGTGAATCACCACATGTATAGATCAATCAATGATGATCTTAATGACAACGTCATTTTTATATCATGAAAGACAGACTGGAGAGAGTTGATTATGTGTTGAGAGAGAGTGAGATGAAAAGATAGAAAAACAGGGAGAGAGATAAAGACAGGGAGGGAGAGGGGAGAAAGAGAGGCAGAATTAGAGAGAGAGAGAGAGATGAAGAGATAGACAAACAGGGAGAGAGATAAAGACAGGGAGGGAGAGGGGAGACAGAGAGGCAGAATTAGAGAGAGAGAGGGGGGGTCAGAGAAAGATAAGGAATTCAATAGAAATGATCATGAGGGTTTTTTCCAAAATGAGAAACGAAATTGAAGAAGGGTCTTAAAGATGATACCTTGGTCAGAGGCCAGTTTTTGGAGAAATGTCGTATCCTCTTGGCAAATATCTGTTAGTACATCTAAAACATGTAATGATTGTTGCCTTCATGTGAGTGAATTATTAAGGAATGATTTGAAAAGTTTTCAAAACATAGCAGTACTGGGTTTCTGTATATACATAGTATTCCATCAAGCACGTTAGCACTTGAAGATTTATTTCATTCACCCCTAAAGACACATTTGAACTGGTTTAAGTCATTGATTTACAGAAGAGTCCATTGTTTTTCAGGGATTTGATGATTTAAACTTACCCATTTCATAATTTTCTTGTTATTGTTTATAAATTCCATAAATTGATCCATCTTCCTCATACAATAATTTATTTTCAAACACTTACATCTATATCTATCATATCTCGATACATTGGGGTGGGGTGCTACTGCCCCTAACCCCTGTTGTCAACAAACGTAGCTAAGCTCAAAACAAATTGGCAACAGTCATGATGCGATTTGGTCATTGTTGTTATACCCTGTTGTCATACCAGTATGGCAACAACAATCAACACAAATGCTTTGATTCAGACAGGATGTTAACATATTTGATTGGCTGTTAGAAAATATTAATGAGCAATAATCCCTTGTGTGTCTGGGCAATAACTCATAACATTGAATCTTGTTACCAGGGAGCACATGGGGGGGGGGGGGGGCTCTGTGGCTGAGTGGTTAGAGCATCTCTGACTCCTAGTCAGCACAGGTTCAATCCTTGTTGGAACCTAACCTGATTTTGAGAGAAAGTTTGCTTGTTTACTTGCTGGAGGCCAGTGGTTTCTTCCCGGCTACATTGGAAACAGGTTCTCTCTTCCACCATTAAAAACGGGCCTCTACCATATAACCGAAAAATTGTTAAGTGTGGCGTAAAACACTATTAAAAACTGGGCAATTCCACTTTTACTCATATCATAGTCTCTGATGTAGCAGAATTCTGTCGTAGTATAACTTGATATATTGTTGCATTTAGCAGAAAACCCATGATTAATACTGAATGGTTCAGAGGTGTCATTAAACATATTTTTTATCTAGTGGCCTGATGTGATGGGTTACAATAAAAAGTGAGTTAATTGTAAAAGGCATCTGATTTACAGCAAATAAAAATGCAGTTTGTCATGAGATGAAACTGATGATAATGAAAATTTATCAGTGGATGAATCACATTTCAATTTGATTATAGAAAATATTGGATTTTAGAATGGGCTAAAAATTACATCAAAATGCATACCATTGACTTCAATGTCACGGGATGCATCTCGGTATAAAGTAAATCTCCTTGAATTACGACTGAAAGTTGACTGTCTTTAGGGAGGATTAAAGCACTGATTAAAGTGAATATTTCAAATGGATTCACCTGGCCATTACTAATATTTTATACAGCTTATCAAAATATTTATTTTGATGTCCAATAGTCTCAGTGCACTTCGATTGATAATGTTTGTCTGTTGTTTTACGTCAAGTCAAGAATTTTCAATTATACGGAGATGCTACCGGTTGTAGATGAAATGCCACAATTTTACCTGTGCTATGGACCGACTGACCAAATCAGTGATGGTCATTTAATATACCACACCTACTCTGAGTCCATTTTGATCAGAACTTTCAACTTTGAAAATATGCAATAAATTAAAATATTTACTAATAAAAAACCTGTTTCTATTTTCACAATGATGTAAACAAATGTTCATGTTTACCTGTTGACTTTCGGACTATATATTCCATATTTTTTCCTTAGATGGTTGTGGTTTTTTTTTCTGTTCAATGATCTCAAAACAAATCCGTCTGCGGATGCTAAACAGAGAAAAAACTTGGAATCACAAAAAACAAATCTTGCAACTGTGAGAAGTTGTTACAGCTTTGACATTCATTTTCTGAGTCCATGACCGCATTTAAAAAAGACAGGTGTAAATTCTTGTTTGACATTTTTCTTTTCTTAAATTTATCAATTTCTGATATGCAGCTTTTTGTGAGACACAGCCTAGAATGTTAGTTTATATTTTCAGCTGAGAATTTTATTTGTAACTTGATCAACACAATGCAATTAGTTAAGACATATGGTTTATACAAACCTAATTGATTTTTATATCAATTAAGTAAAAACGTTTTTTGCAACTTATTTGAATGTTGTTCATTGACTTTAAGGGCCGTTACCATTCACTGAAACAGACTGGCAAGTACCTGTTAGTTTTTGAATGGTAAGGTGTCCAAACACTGACACACTGGCACTTTCTCTGAGCTGGGTTCTTCCCATGATTCAACAGTATTATCTTTACAGAGACAGCCAAAAAACTGAATTTACGACTTTGATTTTCTCAAGAAACAAAGTTTTTAAATGATGGTTTTTAACTGATCAGAAAAAAAAAAAAAAATGAATTTTCGGAATAAAAATGAATCTTTTATATATAATGAAAATATTTGACAATTTGTCAGTCACGATTTTGTTCAAACTTCTGGAACATAGACAACACCTGGTGAGTACTAGTCTATCCCTTGTGAATGGTAAGCACCCGAATGTTATGTTTGGGATGCTGACAGTGGGAAATTCCTATGTATGGTAAATAGGCGAATCAAGTCTGTTCTTGCTCATACACCCTTAAAGATACACTTGGACTTGCCTACGTCATTGATTTATAGAAGAGTTCATTATTCCTCAGGGGTTGATAAGTTAACAATGTAAATTGTTACTATTCTGTCCACCAGCATTAAGAAACGGTCATCACTGTATTACAGTTGATCCTATCATGAGAGACCATCCCATTTGCCACTAAAATGTGGTATCTCAAGACAGGTGGTCTCTCAAAAGAGGTTCTGTTTAAAGGATTATATAACCAAGTGGTTTTTAGAGTATGGTCTCAGAAGACAGGTGCTTTTACATGAGATGTATATCAAGACAGGTTCAACTATTGAAAATTATTGAGCAAAGTGTTGAAAACATTAATAAGCTATTCCATAGCATAGGTCTTTACTTATGAAACCTGGTTCTTTTCAACGATACAAAGTAACTTTCTTAAGACATCTAAAACTTTGACTGCATGGAGCAACTTTAGTC